>JAYDZF010000007.1:6244118-6254984 GCA_034509105.1 Microcambeva barbata | reverse complement strand
TTTTTTTTTAGGGGGGATGTATAAGTAAGCTAGAAAACGTCATCCTGGAGCATTTGAAGCTTATTAGTGCTGTTGGTGTGGGAATCGCCTGTGTTCAGGTAGGACATGGAAAAAAAACTTGGAAACAATTTATTTTTTAACTGTATCGGGCACCAAATAAAAGATATTAAAAGGCACAATAAACCCTGGGGATGTGATTCTTTTGACATGTGTGCTTACTGTCTTTCAGATTGTGGGTATGATCTTTACATGCTGTCTGTACAGGAATCTAAAAGAAGAGCCATATCTTTAGTTAATCCTGATACACTGCCAGTAACTGTAACTGCCATTTATGATAATTGCACAGTGTCTGTACTTCTGACAAATCGTCACAAGCTGTGGGACTCCCGAAATGCCCTCCAAATTGTGTAAATAACTTTAAACGTCAGCTTTTGTCTTTTTTATACAAATCATATTCATCATAGATACAGTAGTGTCTCGCTCTCTTTGCTTTATTCCAAAATCAAGATGGTTGATTTATCTTTTAATGGCAAAGTTTAGGTTATGACTGACTACTGACTTTGTTGATTGCAGTTTTATACATGTTGCTTATTTGTTGGATGGCTTCTGTATTATGTGTATGTCTTTTAAAACGTTTTATATAATTTGTTTTATAATTTATACTATTCTAAAATTTTCTTTCTGCTTGCTTGTTTCTCTGTACAGCTGTTTCTTGCTCTAACTAATAATACAAACTAAAATCACCAGTATGATGGATACAGTGTAACTTGGAAAGTATTGTATTAAAAGGGGTGCTTACATTTCTGTAGTGATCTTTCTTTTTCTGTGTATAATCAGGAATAATCACATTGTTACAGCTTTATGTTATTAAAACTGTAATACTGTTTGTATTTGTAGTTATATGTAGCAGTTGATGAGTAGCTAGGTAAATCATTAAATTGTCCCATCCTTTTTGGGATTGTGGATCAGTTTATCTCATTGCATTTTTATTTTATTTATTTGTTTTGAAAAAAATATTTTTTTCCCTTGAACTTTGTGAACTAGGGATTTTATACCACTGCCTGCTGTAAATATGTTGCTTTGAATTAGCCCCGAACACATAATCTTGTGGATTGACATGTTGGTGTATAATTAAATGTACTACACCTTTTTCATACAGTAACCATGATTAATGAATCATACTTGTACAGTATATGTTAAGGTTTATGTTTATTCAATTTATTGTCCTAACAAGCTACAATAGTATGGCAGGTATCTTCATTTCCATGTCTTGTATGAAGAGTTTTATATGGGTTATTTAAATTGCCTACTGTGGGTAATTTAAATTGTGCTGTTTCCTATTATGAACTGGCTTTCTTTTCACAGTCTAGTTTTGCCTGCCTTTTAACACCAAAAAAGGTCTTGGAAATTCTTAAATCCAATGCAGATTTCTATCATTATCACCAAATAAAATGAGTCAAGGTATGTCTTTAATCTTAACTACGTGGATCTTAGTCATTTTTATAAGGTATTTAGCCTATAAGTAGGAATGAATTCTTCAATTTTAACAACGTTTAGTAAGCACAGCCTCTGGGGATATATGCAAAAGCATTTTTTATGCACTATTCCTATTGTGCTTTGTTTTTAGACATTCTATGCCAAAGTAGATGCTTGAAGTATAGAATGTTGTAGTATGCATGTCAGATTTCACTCTACTAGGGGCATTGTTCAACACAATTTGTATTGTGATTGTGCAGAGGTGTGTTTAAAGACTTGGTTTATGCAAACAGAGAAAAGCAAAATATTTTTGGAGCCAATTTGTCAACCATAACTCCATAACACACATGATCAAGGTATATGATACTTTAAACCATCTTAAAACAACATTTGACTGTCAAGACCTTGTAAATGTAGAAACTAGGACCATGTAAACTTAGTCAAGCATGATTAAAACACATGCAACAATCGTAATAAGCAGTCTTGCTAATCTCAAGCATTCATCTAGTGAAGCTTTTAATTCAGAAAATACCATAGCAATAGCAAAATTGAATACACATTACTACAGATGGTATCAGTTGTCTGATATATACACGTACTGGCCATTTTATGAGATACAATTCGTTGTGACCTTAAATCAATTATCCAGGTATGCAGCAGCAGGAAATTTCTTAAAACTACACAAATCACTAGCTGATTTGCAACAAACCAATAAAGCAGCATAGAGTGATTCCAAGAAACGTCTCATGACCAAAACTTATCTCAACAATCTTCCCAGTGCAGCAAGGTTACCTATAAAGCTGGTGTCCCTCAAAAAATTATCATTCTCCAGCATTGCATCTGCATCTTACCTCAGGTTTGATTGCCTTTGCATTAGTTAAAAAACAAAACCGAAGATGCTATGAACATGTTGAACACAAATATGTTTGTCTTTTCCTTCATGAAGTCCTGGCCACACTGGCTATCTAAATTGGATGCCGGTATAAAACTTTTTTTTTCACTACACCACACATTTGAAATTCTAAAGTTGCTACATGCGTGTTTTTAATTTAGCAGATGGTATTAAAAAACCTTAAACTGAAAGCAAATATTCATAGTATGTTTCAATCAGTAGAGTAAAAATGTAAAAAATATTGAAATCATGGCACTCCTTACAAGTGTAAGCAAACATTACTGCGTCACATTTTAATTTGCTTTATTTTGTTTATTTTTAGCCTGTTTGAAACTAAGCCCTGAGCACAATTTTGTTTGCATGTATTTTAAGTCAAACCACAGTTGAAAGCTGTTGACTTTATTCCATACATTTTTTTTAGAGATTTATGAAGAATTGTCACTCAATGATTTATTTTCATTTTATTCTTTTCCTGATGGCTATTTTCGGGATGGCTGTTGGTGTAATTAAAGAGTACATTCAAGTTTCACTTACACAAAGCTATAACTGGGGTGATGCTCAGTTATATTGCAGAGATAAGTATAGAGATCTGGCAACAATCACTACTGCACAGGAAGATCAGAGACTTTCTGACTGTGGAGACAACACTCTTGAAAGCTGGATTGGACTTACTAAACTAGGATCAAACACTTGGGGATGGTCTGATGGAACCTCGGTTTCTTTTCTGAACTGGGAGGCAGGCTATTCCAGTTTGGGTTTCAGGTGTAATGTGAAGTTGCTAACAAAGTGGAGAGAAAAATTCTGTCCTACAAATCTTAAGTCTTTCTACTGTTACAGATTCTTGATTTTGGTAAAGGAAAATAAGACATGGGACGAGGCTCTTGAGTACTGCAGAACTAACTACACTGATTTGGCTCCTCTGCCATATGAGAGGCGACAGCGACAGGCGAAAGAGGAGCTTGGGCAGACTCAAACAGACAATGTGTGGACAGGTCTGCGCTTTCTTGATGGAAACTGGTTTTGGGTGGACGGGGAGATGCTAGGAAGTATAAACTTGCAACCCTCTTGTCCGGCTGAAAAATATCAGTGTGGAGCTCGCAACACTAAGACAGACACCTGGGAGAGAAGAAACTGTAAAGAGAAGTTGAATTTCCTCTGTTATTTAAAGTAAGTAAAAATTATAATGTTTGGATATAAATGTATGCGGTTATTTAAAAATTTTCCAAATTGTTTTAACTATTTTTATTAATAATTTCAACTAATGACTTTTCTGCCGTCACCTTCATCTATCTATCTATCAATCTATCCATCCTAGCTTGCTATCAAGCTAATATGTTCAATATGTTTAATATATGTTATCAGTAGATTTCAAATTTGGACCAAATTACTTAGCAATGTGTGGATAACAAAAGTATTCAGACCCCCTGACTTCACCAATCAATAAAACACATTAAACAATTGTAAAAACAGTTTTCCAAAAATTACACAATAAAAGAAAGATTGTAGTGGTTATGGTATGGGACTAGTAATCCAAAGGATGCCAATTCAAAACTCACCACTGCTAGGCACTTAAACCTCAATTGCTCAGACTATATATTGTATTGTAAATCTTTTTTATCCTCCTGCCTCACCAGTCCAATTATATATCATGTAAAATATGTCTGTGCAAAAAAATTGGGGACCTCTGCCCTAAAGACTCATTTGCTTGGGCACTTTACTTGAATTGTTCTGGAGATGGCCTGAATACAAGTCCAATGTACAAGTCTGACAGATGTCTCTTTAAATAGGTGACTTTCTACAAAGGAAGAGAAAGAAAGAAGGAAAGAAAGAAGATAAATACATTAACACAAGCATTTCATAATCTAATACATGTGAATGTAGCAAACATCTTTTCTTCATTTATTCATATTGTTAGTTATTTTCTGTTTGCTGGTGGAGGGTAGTATTTAGACGTCTTTGTTAGCACTTAAAGTCCACAGTTAAGTTGTCACTAAGTCTATAGACAAAACTCAGCTCAATACTAAAGCCTACAATGTTTCCATAGAAAGAAAATATGTGGCTGCCATAGAAAATATGGGCATTCAACTGTGACTTTGGTTCAGCACCATACCCCAAGTTGCATTGGATTTTCTTATCTAAAAAAACTACCAAAGACAAATATGATTAATATTCTTGTTGTAGCATAGTATAGTAGTAATAGTACCATCTAGTGTCTGTTAATAATGAACAGCAGTAAGGAAGAAGTCTGAGCAGTGTCCATTGTCCAAATATAAATAAGCATATATAAAAACAACCATTATCTTTTTTTAAATAATACATATAAGATTGTATGTACATAAAGTTGCTATTTAACTATGTCTATACAAATAAATTGGATTTGTCTTAAAAATCAGATGTACTGTATACAACTGTCTTTGGACAATAATGTATGTTTCAATTATTCTACCACTGTGTACTGAAAATGGATAAATTAGGCTCCCATCATCACTCCTTTAATGTATAAAGTGTCTATGTACATGTGACAAATAAAGGTATTAAATCTGTCCTAGATTATCATTGCGTGTGCTTTCCAAAATTATGAAACAAGCTAGCTTCTAGCACTTCATTATTTTAATTATCTCTGCTCTGCTATGCCAGCAGGCTTGGGTGCCTACACAATGATTAGCTTGTTGCCTCAAAACTGATGCAAGTACAGCCTCTACTACTCTTTTTCTCTGAAACACACCTATCTGTCATGATGACCTAAACATTTACCCTGGCATATAATACACTAAATTAAATACAGTATAAGTTTGGAAAACGCTCATTCCAATTTTCAAGCATTGCCAAAAATGACTTCCAACAAGCACATTTGAAAGGAAACAGAACATGATTTGTGAGCCAACTCTTCTGATCCAACAAGAGTGCCAGACCCCACTGACAAAGCTAAAGGAGTCGATGCTGATTTAACCACAAGGGGGAGACAGATCTTTAAATTAGTGCTGGTAAAGTTACAGGAACTTGCTGGCAGCAATTACCTGGTAACGTTGCTGGAATAAAATTCACAGTATACATACAAATCTGACATGCTGTAATATTTATTACATGTACATTACTGTAACTTTTACAAAAAAAGGTTATCACCAGAACTGTATTACATAATTGTATTGCACTAATGTAAATTGTAAAAATCCACCATGGATGTGACCTTTCAGGAATAAAATACCCTGTAATAGGTTTTATGCAAGAAAATATACTAACATAGATTAAAAAAAGAAATAAAATATCTTTCAGAAATATAATAAATATAATGGAATGGTTATGCTTGGACCCCAGAAATTGCCTCTTGCAACTATATTTATTTTGAATGTAATAATTATAATAATTATAAACCCTTTGACATTTATTTTAATTGATTCCTTCTAGAATTATTGTGTGTGTAATTTTATTGTATTCCTAACCCTGTATGCTTTTACATTTTGTCTGTGATTTAAATTTACCAGGTCATAAATATTAAACTAGAAGTCATGTTGCAATTTACAAATGTTATATAAGTAGCATAGCTCCTACTTCCCTGTGTTACAGCATTGTTTACTTTATTTTTGCATGAATTTTAAATCAGATACATTGTGACAGCAATGAGCTGGACACACAGATGCATTGCTTCAAGTTTGAAGAGCACAGACACTAGGCAATGATGAAACCATTCATTTTTATTGTCATTTTGCTCCTGCCCATCTTTGCTTTGGCTGAAACTATGACCAGAGAATATTTTTACTTCAACACATACATGACCTGGAAAGATGCTCAGTCGTTCTGCAGAGAACACTACAGAGATTTGGCCACCATAACAAATGAAGAGGAAAACCAGAGAGCTGTCGTCTCCAGATATAATTTTGTTTTTTATACATGGATTGGGCTTTACAGAGAGAAACTGGCACCTGATGTTTGGCAGTGGTCTGATGAAGAACCAGCTTCATTTCGGATGTGGAACATAGGTTTAACAAGTTGGTTCTCTATTAATTATTACAACTGTACAACTATTTATGTAGATAGTTGGACTAGTAACAACTGTGAATTTGCCTTAAGTTTTTTTTGCTATAGATTCTTGATTTTAGTACAGGAAAAAAAGACTTGGGAAGAGGCTCAACAATATTGCAGAGCCCATTACACCGATTTGGCTCATCTGACCTCTCAGACACAGTTACGGCATCTGAAAAAGGCAGTTGAGACGTCCGAAACAGAAGGTGTGTGGATGGGGATGCACTACTATGATGGACAATGGTTATGGACGACTAATGAGCAGTACAACACCCTGAATGGGCAGAGATTATGTCCACCCCGACCCTTCCACTGTGGAGTTTACAAGACTACAACAAACACCCTGGAGAACAGAGACTGCAACAAGAAGCTAAATTTCCTCTGCTACTGGGAGTGAGTAAAATCATTTACAACAATAAATAATATTACACAAGTCATCATGTAGGGATAGATGCCCACATTGAAATGTTAAAGAAATGAAACATTATGTCCATTTCAGATATTATTGTCAAAAAGTGTGTACAGCGTTACTTTACAGATTAAATTATTTCTCTCTGTTTTCTGACAGTTGACTTTACGATTGGAGGAGCCTTTAAGAAGAACACACCGTCATTGACAAAATCATTTAATCTTTGTTGACACCTTGTTTTGGGGAGTAGGTCTTAGCTAGATGAATAGATACTTTATCACTGTGGACAAACTGTAATTCTGGTTTAGATTCAGCTTTGAGTAAATGTAATTTTTCATTTACAGTTTTATTAAGTCTATGAAGCATGTTTACTTCAGTCAGTAAAACAACTGTAATTACTGTGCTGACAATCATTTTGTTTACTGCAATATTTGTCACTGTGGTGATCAAAATGTTTCTTTGCAATAACTTAACAGGATCATTAACAAGGTCCCAGCAGGTCTCAAAAGGTGATTCAGACATTTTTTAGCTTTAGGTAATTTGGTAGTAAAATAATCATGACACCTGCTTGGGTTGTGTGCTCAAAGACACAAGGATATGACATTCAATGCTTGTTTTTGTAGAAGAAGTAAATTTAGATTAGTTAGTTCATTTTCATTAAGATCCCATTATCACCCAAAGTTAGAATATATGACCAAAAGTGTTTCCAATAATAAAACAAATTGAATTAAAACAGAATAATCCATGTCTTTCAGTGAAAACATATGTGCATTCAATCAAATGTCCTGCTTGCAGTTGGAAGCATGTCATTTGATTATATAATTGATTTATTATGTCTGTAATACATTAGAAATTGTTGTGACTGAAACGCATGTATTTGATTATTAGAAAGGACACTCATTTTGTCCATACTGTGTTTATTCTTCTACAGAATAGTGCTTTAGTTCATGAATGAAAAGGGATATCCACTTTTGTATAATTTTAAAGCTCTTCCACAGTATATTAATAAGCTTCTGTTCTGAGTTTCAACATCGGTCTGTACAGAACTTAATCCTTTTTAATTATTCCATTTCAAACATTTTGTTGTACTTTAGATTAAGATAATTGTCTTGTTGCATGACACACTTTTGGTCAGCATCAGATGTCATCTCACATTTGTCTTCAGATTCTGCTTTTAAAAACAAATTAACCAGGCAAATCAGACTGTACAAACATCAGCTTGTAAACAGAAACCTCAGCAAAATTCTCATTTGAACCGTCTTATTTACAATCATTAAAATACTTTTAAAATATCTAATGAGTGAGAGAAGGGTTCATACCAACTTTTTTGTTCTATCCTGATTTATTATTTGTGGAAACTATGAACTTTGTGTTTGATTACATTTTATTTTTGAATGATAACTTAAGTCTTCCCAGGTAATTATTACATTCTTTATTTAATTGTAAAGCTTTGAGGTTTGGTGTTTTATATATAGGATAGTATGGATAGTACATTAGACCTTCGATAAAGTTTAAGGCTAAATAAATGTATCAAATATTTTACTCATCGTTCTTGAACATGTTCAAAACTCTACCATGTTAGACAATTGTTCATCTAGTTTCCTTTGCATATAATTTGCACAATCTCACAGCTGATCTCAGCAAACACTTCTGTTTGACGTATAAACATTTAACGTAGATGTGTTATGATTAGATTAAGAAGGACTCAATCTCAGGACTCTCAGCCCTAAAGGAAAGGCGACCCTAATTGCAAATCTAATGTCAAAATAAGGTGGGGGCTGGGCTAGCCCAAGCAAACAAAACTAGGACAGTAGGGGGAAAATCCTGAAAGATGTGAAACTCATTCACAAAGATGTGCACATTAAAAGAAAAGTAGTACATGTTATGCACACACTGCCAATATAGCAATGAACCTCTGACTTTTAGGAGGTTGACTGTTGTTTTTGTTACCAACATACACTACTACCATGCCAATTGGCATTAATATGTTCACCCATTCATTGCTATTGTTACTATGCAGGCACAATGCATGAAAATAGATTGTTCGCAGGGTGAAAGATAGCAATGCCGCCCTTGCACAGGGTGAAAGAAAGGGCCCCTAGTTTTCTCACCAATTGCGATTGAAAAATGACAAGACATGGTATTTTGGTAACGGGTCTACTTGCTCGAAAATGTTGCTCTTGGTGTTATCACAGTTGCAGACCACAATGATGTTATATAATTTATTAATTCTGTATGCAATGCCATTTTACTGGCTGTTGAGATAAAATTCAGTTCATGTTACTGGTCAGATTCTTCTCTTGCGCTGAGTTTTGCTTTTTGAGATTTCATTGATGAGGTGCGCTTGTGTTTGAATTACCTGAGCAAGAAGGTTTGTGTGTAGTGTCTGGGATGAGTAAGATGCTGCTTATACAGAATTTATCGTGCCCCACTTGCTTTTCCATGACAGAGACAACACTGATCAAACGCATCTAGTTAATGCACTCGCGTTGCCATGGGAGAAAGCATTGGCAGTCGATTCCCTCCGGTGGTCACGGACATATTATCGTTATTAGCATTACTATTAATAATTCAATTCCTGAGAAAAATCTAAACTAAAACCATTTGAGATTTATCTTTAAATGATTTATTCTAGAATCACTTTGTGTAATTTTATTATATACCCAACCCTGTACTCATAAATATAAACTAGAAGTCATGTTGCAATATATGAATGCTACATTTGTAACATAGTTCCTACTTCCCTGTTTTATAGAATTGTTTACTTTATTTTTGCATGTATTTTAAATAAGATAAATTGTGACAGCAATGAGCTGGACACACAGATGCATTGCTTCAAATTTGAAGAGCACAGACACTAGGCAATGATGAAACCATTCATTTTAATTGTCATTTTGCTCCTGCAAAATTGTCATTTTGTCATCTTTGCTTTGGCTGAAACTATGACCAGAGAATATTTTTACTTCAACACATACATGACCTGGAAACATGCTCAGTCATTCTGCAGAGAACACTACAGAGATTTGGCCACCATAACAAATGAAGAGGAAAACCAGAGAGCTGTCGACTCCAGATATAAATACGTTTATTATACATGGATTGGGCTTTACAGAGAGAAACTGAAACCTGATGTTTGGCAGTGGTCTGATGGAGAACCAGCTTCATTTCTGATGTGGAACATAGGTTTAACAAGTTGGTTCTCTATTAATTATTACAACTGTACAACTATTTATGTAGATAGTTGGACTAGTAACAACTGTGGATTTGCCTTAAGTTTTTTTTGCTACAGATTCTTGATTTTAGTACAGGAGAAAAAAAATTGGGAAGAGGCTCAACAATATTGCAGAGCCCATTACACCGATTTGGCTCATCTGACCTCTCAGACACAGTTACAGCATCTGAATAAGGCAGTTGAGACGTCCGAAACAGAAGATGTGTGGATGGGGATGCACTACTATGATGGACAATGGTTATGGGCGACTAATGAGCAGAACAACACCCTGGACGGGCAGCAATTATGTCCACCCCGACCCTTCCACTGTGGAGTTTACAAGACTACAACAAACACCCTGGAGAACAGAGACTGCAACAAGAAGCTAAATTTCCTCTGCTACTGGGAGTGAGTAAAATCATTTACAACAATAAATAATATTACACAAGTCATCATGTAGGGATAGATGCCCTCATGGAAATGTAAAAGAAATGAAACATTAGATATGCTACATGGCCACTTCAGATATTATTGTCAAAAAATGTGTACAACATTGCTTTACAAAAGAAATTATTTCCCTCTATTTTCTGGCAGTTGACTTTACAATTGGAGGAGTCTTCAAGAAGAACACAACATCATTGACAAACAAAATAATTTAATATATATCTTTGTTGACACCCTTTTTTGGGGAGTAGGTCTTAGATAGATGAATAGATACTTTATTACTGTGGAAATAACTGTATTCTGGTTTAGTTTCAGCTTTGTCTAAATGTCATTTTGCATTTACAGTTTTATTAAGTCTACTATGAAGCATGTTTACTTCAGTCAGTTTACTTTACTGCAATGTTTGTCTCAATT
>JAYDZF010000007.1:6146345-6157208 GCA_034509105.1 Microcambeva barbata | reverse complement strand
ATGAGTCTTGGCCACTTATAAAATGTTGCTGGTCTCCCACTGCTCCTTCCTTGGACCACTTTCAATAGATACTGAGGCATGCAGACTGGGAACACACCACAAGAGCTGCAGTTCAGCCATCATAATTTGGCCCTTGTCAAACTCAATCCTTACTCTCGCCCAATTTTTCTGCGTATAACATCAAACTTTAGGATAAAATGTCCACTTGCTGCCTAATATGTCCCACCCACTACCAGGTGCCGAGATGAAGAAATAACCAGTGTTGTTCACCTGTCAGGGGTCATAATGTTATGCTTGGTCAGTGTACAACATTTAAATTCAATTATAAAAAATCTGTAGTTACTAAAGCCCTGTCTAAAATAAATCTTATTTTTTAAAACATCATCTAAGCAGTCACATATTGAAATACTTAGTGTATAAAGGTTAGTTGTAGAACTTAAACTTTGGAGAACTCATAGAGTTTATCCATTAAACATTTCAAGCAAGATCCCAGCCTCAAGTAAAATCATTGTTCATAAAATATCGATTTCTGGGAATATATCTGTATTGTTGCTGTAGGACACCAGTACATTTGCTTTTGATAATTTACTTGTCTGAAATTCCCTGGTATAAATTATTTAAATGTAAATCCTTTACTTTGTGTATCTGCTATTCTCATTGTAGTGTATGCCACTTTTCATCCTGGACTGAGGGCACGTTTATAATAAACAAGCAATTCTATTTATGGAGGATGAGTTTATTATGGTGTGAAGGGATACATGCTGCGGTAATTGAACTTGTCTCACTAAATTTACAGAAAGTGTCTGATGCCTTTAGGGTGGAAATTCATTTTATTTTGTTGACACTATTTGTACTTCATTAAACAATTACTTATTTGAGTATGAAAACTGATCTACAAAATGATTAAATACATTTGACTTGTAGGTACCGTGAACCCCCGGTAATTCGTGGTTCAGGGTTTGCAGACTCAATCTTTTGTGGATTTTTTTCTTGGAACTTAACTAATTCAAGTTTACAGAAACCATTAATATCTTCAGCCTTTTATGGTTTTATCATAGCAATATATATACAATGTCTTATGTATTTTAATGTAAGAAACAACCCATGGATCACTACAGGAATCCTGTGGAGAGATTTGAAAAAATGGATAAACAACAATATCTCAGTTGAATTCTCAGTAGCAAAAAAAAGAAAGTGTTGAGTAAAAGCCATCAGAAAACTCATGTTTTTGACACTGTGAGGAAAAAAGATTGTTCTGATGTGAGAAAGGCAAACTCTGTCTGAAAAAAAGGCAATTTACAGACGCTTGTCATGCAGTCTGGTGGAGATTTTGTCATTAATTGCCCAAATAATAGTGTGCAAAAGCTTGTACAGACATATCCTAAGAGCATCCTTAAAGCCTCTGCATCTGTAATTGCTACAGAAGTGGCTTATATAAGTTGTTGAATAATCTGAAAACATATGTCTGTGACTTACAGATAATGTTGTTGTTATGGGTAATTAAGTGTAAATCAATGGCCAAAATTTATCTCTCAAAGTCTTCACAACAACATAATATGTGTAACAATTTAGGAAGTCTGAAAACTTTTGAGTCGAATGTATTTAATGTCTTGCAGCAGAACCTCACTACTGCCAGGTTGCTACTGTAACTGTACTGTAAGTCGCTTTGGATAAAGGCGTATTCTTAAAATGTTTGTTTGTTGGGATTTTAACATCATGTTTGACACTTTCAGATACATTCGTGACAAACGGTAGACATGCTGATTTTGTTTTACAAAAAAAAAAAAAAAAACTCTCTTTGTAAGACCGTAGTTAAAGTGTGCATGCCAGCACTGCACTTTGGATATTATAATTTCAGTAGAAAACTGCTGCATTTTTCTGTGTTCTGTGCATGATCTTCTGCACTGCACACCTGCTCATTATGCTCCAGTCCGCTGAGCCTGGCTCGTGATAAATTAAAATAAATTATGGTGATGTGATGCAAGATTTATCAGGCGCAGGTAAAAATAGCCTAAAATGTGCTTGCACTTCCTTCCCCAGAGTTCATGCCGCACATGTAAATACAAGGTGTTGACAAAATATTACACATGGTTAACAATATTAAAAAAAGAGTCACCATTCACCAGTAGAACAGCTAAAATGGAATTGTAATGGAATGATGTCACATAGTTTGTGAAAACTGGAGCATACTCCAACCTAGTCAGCTTTTATTTCTCAGGAATCCTATAGGATTTGCTTTCTCTATACTCTAAACTCTCTGGATGTTCCTTTTTGTCTTTGGTCTGGAGCACACAACATCTATTTATTTATTAAGAAAAAGACCTGGAATGTTTTACATTTGCAACATTTAGCAGATGCCTTTATCCAAAGTGACTTACAGTACAGTTACAGTATACAGTCTGAGCAATGAGTGTTAAGGGCCTTGCTCAAGGGCCCAACAGCAGGCTAGCAGTGGTGGGATTTGAACCCGTGTCCTTAGGATTACTAGTCCTGTACCGTAACTACTAGGCTACATCTGGCTGAATGCTGATTCTTTTGACCACAATACACATTTTCATGGTGTGATGGTCCATCCTAGACTCCTCCAAACCCAGAGAAGTCAACACCGGTTCTGGACACAATTAACATTAGAGTTCTTTTTTGCACAGTTAAATTTTAAGTGGAATTTGTGACTGTGACTGTGTTGTAGTGCTCGACAGAAGTCAGAGGCAACAAGATCACATGCATTCAGCTTAATTTATTACATTATCTTATATTCTGTGATATTCTGGTCCACTCTTGTATAATTGATTCAATTTTAATTTAGTTTTGTATTCCTGATGTGCCCATCCCCTGCAGCCCAGATCAAGATGAAGCAGATATTAAAAGAAATTAATGTTCTAGCTTGTTAATGAAAGTCACTTCACAGTGGAGCTTTTGCGCTTGGTGTATCGAGGATCAATACTGCAGACTCATCTCATAAACAGCTGTCAATAGGTATGAAAAAAATGCTGGCAACTGCTATTCATGAGGGACTAACTGCAGACCAGACAGCACGTTCTGAACACAAAACGCCCCTTCTGTCAAATAAGAGCTGTTTTTTTTTTATCCCCAGTGCTCACCTACACATATATTATCAAGTGAGAAATAAAGGAGAGAACAACACAGCAGTGAAAATGAATGAAGTTTCTTGTGATGAGTTGAAGGGATAGAGCAGTGAATATTGCACACTGGGGGCGGCAGTTGTCTCAGATAAACCCACTCAGAAGCCCAAACACAGTTAAGATGACACAGCTCTCCTGCACGGTGCTCATGGGAGTCATTGTAAAAAGCTAAATGGTACAGGACTGCAGAGCTGCACAAATAGAGCAGGACCAGCAATAATAGAGAAAATGATGTCCTTTAATGCCACATTAATGCCACAATATAGCAAGCCACAGCGCACAGATGCCAACAGACTGGAACAGCCAATAGCCCATCACAGGGCTTTAAAAAGAGCTACTTCAGGTCTTTATAAACACATCTCTAAATGTACAGTCATTGAGCTCTTTATTAGGTACACTGATGTGGAATGTACATTCATTGATTTTCCATAAGCTACATTAACCATGCAGAATAACTACTATAACTGCATTTAGATTCAAGAAAGTTTCTCTCAACACACTGTGTCTTGTCTGTGTCTTGAACCCTTTTAGACTTCTGGTCCCTCAGTCTTAAACAACTAATCAAAAACACAATGCTTTTTCACAAAACACAATAGCTTAATTTAACAGTTCAAAACCGTGTGCATAGTAAAAGTAAAGTACAGTAAAGCCCCTGAATTCGCTTGGGTTAAGTTCCAAGAGCTTTGGACACGGTCCAAAAACACCCATAAAAAATAAATTTCCGTCATTACGGCAGTGTTTTATGCCCGCCCACTGACACTGTGCAGTAGAATCGATTATGATCTTACTTACCAATCAGAAGCTAATCCTGGAGCGGAGGCGGAAGTTACAGCTTAGAAACTACTGAGTTTAAATACTATTAAGTCTACTTCCTTTGGTAACTTAGTAGGTTACCTTTTAAGGGACACTTGGGAATGGTTTTGTATAGTATTGAGAGTCAGCCGTTTTAAATCGCGTTTAGAAAATGTACAGTTTTTACATCTGAATATTGTAAGTATGGCTTTTCGCACATAATAATATAAACTTGTAATAAATTAGGTTCCCAGTGAAAAGTCCCCGAATTTCAAATGCAAAAGGAACAAGGCAACATCCTGGATCATCAGCCAGTCCATCACAGGTACCTGCAGGACAATTCAGTGTCTCCAATGAACCTGGTAGCATGTCTTTGGACTGTGGGAAGAAACTGGAGCATCCAGAGGAAACCCATGCAGACACGGGGAGAACATTCAAAGTCCACACAGAAAGGACCTAAATTGCCCCACCTGGGGATCGAACCAAGGACCTGCCACCCAGACATTAATTACTTTTTACAAATCAATTATGTAACAATTCTGTCAAAGTGACAACCAAATACCACAACACATTTCTTTTTATGGATTCTGTTTAGGAAAATGCAATGTGTGATTAAATAGATGAAACATCAATCACAGAAACCTCCGAGCTAAAATGCAAAAATATGTACTAGAGTGTATTAAATTGAATATTGGCATTAAAATGTGATATTTAAAATAATTATTTAAAAAGAAGTGCTAGGGGCTGGTCTTCAGAATGTGAGAAATAATTGAATCCATTTTAATTGAATCGAAGACATCGTACAAACCCCCCATTTCCCTGAGTATTTTCTCGAACAGAAGACATTTTGCTCTCAGAAAGAATCATACACTTCATTTGCACTTCATTCAAATTCATTTAAATCAATACATCTCAACTTACAGAATATAGCTGAATTGTTCACCGGTCTGGGTGTACCCAGTCTAATTAACATTTCTTATCCTGGAGTTAACCCACAACCCCTTTGCTGCCGTATACAATATGGGCATAATTACTATTCAAACAGTAAGCTACTTTAATGAGCTCATAAGTTTTCTTATACAACTCACGACTTGTGTTTATGGAACATATAAAAATGACTTTGAATTCAGGTCCAGTGCCCAGATTCTGAACTCCTCTGTTCAAAACTCTGTGATGCCATCAGTCGGCTGGGTGTCATTTAGCTGGCATGATGGGCAGTTCCTGCAGCAGACACTGGTTGGCTAACGTGTCTGTTAGGGTGGGATAAATTGACTAACTGTGAGGTCCCTGATACACAAGTGAGGTGCCTGTGCAGAGAGCATTTGTGAAAAAAAGGATCCACTAAGGATTTTATGGGTTGAAGTTAATTTAATCAGGGATCCCCAGCAGCTGAAGACAATTGCTAAAATCTGAATAAATGGAAGAAAATGCATTAATAAACAGAAATAGTTTGTTTGTTTGAAACTTAATAAATGGTTTTAAGTTAATTCAATTAAATATTTTTTGCCACGTGAGTGGGTGGCACATAGCAACGTTGGTATGACCCCTACATCAGGTAAGTGTTTGTAAATAGTTTTGTATGTTATCTCCATATTCTTCTGGGAGTTCTTTAGGTACTCCACATCCTACAGTGATATGCCTGTAGGTGGACTAGCTCCTCTAAAATGCCTTTAAAGTGAAAGTAAGTGAATGTGTTGTTTATGTAGGGTGTCATAAAAAACCCACTGAACAGCATTTCTAAATAAATAATCAACTCTGTATAACAGCAAAACACTGTTAAGCTGCTTACACTTTTTACAGCATAAAGCTTTTTTCTTGTAGTTGCAGCAGTCTAACATCCCTGCCCTCAACAGCAACACATATTACTTATTTTCCTTAACCTTGATAGAAACTGGCAGTTCCCGCTATGTTGGAAACTTGCCAGTGAAAAGTGCAGGAGTCTTCGGTAGGAATAAGTAAGTAGTCAAGTTATCCAGATGCTGTATGTCGAGGTGAATTCAACTGCAAAATGTGATGCCAGATGTCATTAAATCAATGTCCTGTCTGCACTTCATCAGAATAATAATACCACATGAAATGAAACTTGATTTTAGAGTTATTTTTATAAAATAAACAGCTGCTGTAATGATTTTTAGGTTGGTAGATTATAACAGCATCTACCTGCAATCAAATAATTTACCAATGCCAATCAGGTATTATTCATATGAGAGCATAGCAGTTCCAACAATGTGGATAACAGAAGGTGTCCAAACTCTAGAAGTATCATCAAATAGCACCCTACAAGACAATTGGATGAACAAACTGCAACCCAAATTTTTTGTTCTTCTTTCGGGTGGTCCCATTCGGGGTCACCACAACAGATCGTTACCTGCACCATTAATTTGGTGTTGTTTTTACGCCAGATGCCCTTCATGGCACAACCCTCCCTATTTATCCAGGTTTGAAAATTTGGGCTGCACTACAGTGCATTGGTTTATGGATCCTTGCAATTACATGAATTATGAAAGGGTCCCATGCCCAAGCCCTACACATTTTTTAATCACTACACATTTCTAAGAACATGTTTGTTCTTAGGGCAAATACCAGCACTAAAACCACATTTGTCATGATTTCCACGTGGTGGTTACACCTGATTGAGAACTATCAGATATCTTTGTTAGACATGAGCTCTGCCTTTTTATAAAGTATCCCATAAAACATTTTAGGAATAACTTTGTTGGTGGCATATTTGGTACTGTCCAGTCTTGGTTTCTTCCAAAGACAGCAATATGTCTCAAGAGAGGTTTAGGTCACTTTCATCTGTCCTTTTTCTTGGTATTCCCCAAGACTCAGTTTGTGGTCCACTGTTATTTATCATTTACATGTTCCTTCCTGGTCATATCTTCAGACCGAGTGGAGTGTAATTCCACCGATGTTACACATTGAATCCTAACATAACCTGCCCTCTTCTGCTCTGGTTAATTACCTTACTGCCCTTCAGACATTAATGAGTGCAAACGTTTTGAGGCTAAACACTTAGAAGACTGAGACATTATTGATTGCATCCCCAGCCACCTTAAAGAAAATAAAACATCAATTATTCTTCCTTCCAGACTTAATAACATCCACATCTGTTCTTCATAGATATCTGGCTCAGTCCAGGTTGCAATATATGCAGCCACTTCTGTCTACACACACACTAGACCATTGGAACATATCAGTCACACACTCCAACATCTTTACTTGCTCCCTGTAGATTTCAGAAAACAATATTCTACTGGTCCTAAAGTCCCAGTACAGCCTGTCCCCCACCTTTTTCTATGTATCCACCAACCATACTCACCAACAGACACTAAATCTGCAATCCTCTGATACTCATTTGCTTGCTGTTTCACTTAGAAGATAACTCTTTTAGCATGGATACCCCCAAATTATGGAAGACACTTCCTATCCACATGCATACATGTACCTATTATACTCATTTCAAACAAACCACGATTCTTCTTAGTTTGAATTAAAGCTGAACGATTTATACTGTCCTCTATGCTTAACAAATGTACATTTCAGGTTTTTAGTTGATCAATTATATTCTTACAGCATTTATATTTTTATTGCTTCTATCTTTTTTTTACCTGCTCAGATTTGTTTCCTCTTATGTCAAAAACTGTTGTATTTAATGTTAATGTATTGCACATTTTTGTTCTGTGTCCTTGGGTACCTTAGAAAAAAAGCACTTATAGTTATTATATTGGTTTCAAAAGGCTCTGTGCAGTGGAGAAATAATGATGTCAACTTATCCGGTCACCTCCACCTTTGTCTTTCTCTCGCTTTAATAGTTTTTACTCTGACAGTCCTAAGCCTAATCTCCATTAACTTTATTAATTAAGACCTGGTAGTGAAAGCCGCTTCGGGACAGGATCTCTCACAGTCAGTAAAGAATAAACATGGGACAAACTCAACCCATCGAGCAGAGTGAGCCTGTAGAGATTGACGTCATTACGCTTCAGGACATGTACAAAAAGTTTGTAACTGAGTGTCCCAGCGGGCTCTTGTTTCTACATGAATTTAAAAGGTTTTTCGGAGTGGGAGCTGCTGGAGAAGCATCAGAATATGCTGAGAGTATGTTCCGTGCGTTTGACAAGAACAGGGTGAGACAAAAGACTTTCATTCTGGAAATGTTCTTTGTTACATAATAGTCTTACTTGGAATTCAGTATGAAAACTGATATATGATTATGATTGGATTTTTTTTGCTGACTTTAAAAATTAAAATCAATCAAGCCAGTAAGCATAACATCTTATAATACAGGTAAACTGTTTTTTTCTGACACAGCAAATTAAATGAAATTATTGTAAAGTCGTGTACAATTATTTATTTTTGAACCCTTGGTTATGCCAATTGTCATATGCTTATAGAGTGATCAGCAAATGTAACATTATAAAGTTTAATGTAACAGACTTCATAGTATGTATTGTAATGTCCATGGATGCTGCAGAAGATTGTTTGCCTATCCCAACTATCCCTGAGATCCGGGTTAGACATGATTGGCTATGATGGGGAAGGAAAAGGATGGGGGTGGCTGAAGCCCATCATTGAACTGGTGTCCTGTGCTGGCTTTTCCTGCCTTATGTTTTCCAGTAGTTGTTCCTTCACAGCCCTGACCAGGATTAAGCCATTAATGAGAATGTTCCTATGCTGCCACCTGCTAAAAAGCCACCTGAACAGTTAATTATATGTGTTGTGTCTTGAAATTGTGATGATGATAATCATCCATGTCAAAATCTACACACAACAAGTCTTTACACCTCAATCACACACTTACAGACTGTAATCTTTAACTGAGAGACTGAATTTTCTTGAGATTTGATCAGATTTAATTATGCAATACATGCAAATGAGATGTGTAGAAATAGGTCAGTGCACTCGACATTCCAGTTCCAAACCCAGATACATGTTGCATCAGTGTGGACATTCTGCATCAAATGTCTGGTATGGAGACAGAATCTGCTGTGGCAACCCCCAAATATAATAATATTTATTTCCCAATTGAACCAGATGATGTTTGTGCAGCTGCAAACTAACAAACAATGTATGAATAGCAGCAATAAACTGGTTAGAAAAGCCATCTGGTGAATGTAAGCCATCAAAATCATGTTTTGTATATCAGTAGTACTGACAAACATATAAACTACTAAACAAGTTAAGAATAGCGAACACAAAACATGTTATTAACCACTAGCTAAACCAATCTTAAAGTTACATGTTTTGTGTTTGCTGTTCTAAGCTTGTTTAGTCTTAATAACATGTTTTGTGTTTGCTGTTCTAAGTTTGTTTAGTGTTTAATAATGTTTAGTGTTTGTTGTTCTAAGCTTGTTAAGTGTTTAATAATGTTTAGTGTTGTTCTAAGCTTGTTTAGGGTTTAATAACGTTTTGTGTTTGCTGTTTCAAGCTTGTTTAGTGTTTGTTTAGTGTTTAATAATGTTTAGTGTTTGTTGTTCTAAGCTTGTTTAGGGTTAATGACATGTTTTCTGTTTGCTGTTCTAAGCTTGTTTTGTGTTTAATAACGTTTTGTGTTTGCTGTTCTAAGCTTCTTTAGGGTTAATAACATGTTTTCTGTTTGCTGTTTCAAGCTTGTTTCGAGGTCAAAACATGTTTTGTGTTTGTTTAAGGACAACACAATTGACTTTTTAGAGTTTGTAGCAGCTCTAAACTTGGTGTTCAGGGGAGATTTAGAGCACAAGCTGAGATGGTCTTTTAAAGTGTATGACAAGGACGGCAATGGCTTCATAGACAAGGCTGAACTCCGAGCAATTGTCGAAGTAAGTGCTTTTTTTCTTCCACGTCTTGATCCTTCATACAAAAGAACACATTTACTCTGCTAACTATTTATGTAGTTGGTTAAATGTATTCATTCCTTTTTTGACTGTTGGGTCAGAAATCTATAGCAGAAACAATGGGTACTACCAATTCACCACAGGGTTCCAACCACTCACAGTTAGGTTTCATTTTGTACATCTAACTACCTAGAAAGCAATGTAACAGACTGAACAAAGACCCAAATAAAGTCTTTTAAATTACAATGTGAAACTGAAGTTGAAGATCAAACCCTGAAAACTGGAGATATGCAACATTCAGACAACCCAGTGTGTAAGTATATGATCCTTGGATTAACTAGCATGCCATAAAGTGTTATTGGGTTGGACTGCAGATCTTAAACTCCTTAATACAAATGAAAAAAAGCATTTTGGTGCAGCAGGTACTGTGGGTAAAATACAGCAAGTATATGGGTCTTCAACACCTGACTGTAATCCCTGCCTTTATTACTGTGTGATGTGCTTGCAGTCTGTGGGGATTTCTCTAGGTACTCTCAATTTTCTCCCACCTCACCAAAACATATGGTATTGATCAGCTGTTCTAAAATGCCTGTAGGTGTGAGTCGATTATGAGCATGTGTTGCTCCATGATGGATTAGTTCCCTGTTCTGTGCGTATTTCTTCCTTGTACCCAGTATATCTGTACCAGCCCCCCACACCTCTGTTGATCTCAAGTCAGTTAGTGAGAATTGATGAATGAATGAATTAATAATGAGTTGTAATGATCAGTGTAATGTTACATACTTTCTTGAGATTGAATTGGCATACTGTTTTTTGTCTGTAGGTTATACACCATGTCAAGAAATTGGCTAGGAAAGGTCCAGAGTTCTCCATTGATGAAATCTGTGAGCGGATCTTCAAAGTGGTTGATTTGGATGAAGATGGTTAGTGGATTCGAAATTGTTATTCATTGGTGTGTCTTAACTTACAGTAACAATGACAAACCATTAATAGGCAACCGGGTGTGTTAAGAGGTAACCTACTGTAGCTCATTAAAGCTGTGATAGTTCAAGTATCAACCATGTTTTAATTGCCTGTAGTGAGCAATGCATCAGAAAGGGCTTTTGGTGTAAAAA
>JAYDZF010000007.1:6035142-6046435 GCA_034509105.1 Microcambeva barbata | reverse complement strand
TTCATGACCAGGCATCACTATACTTTTGTTTCCAGTGTCTCTTTGCCTGGTCAAATTTTATATAAAACCATGAAGTATTTCCAAATATTTTTGTAACACAGCTCCAGTTTTTCCATCCTTTTTCTGATTTGCTGTAAAATATTTTTTTTAATTATTATTTTCTACCTATATCTGCGAACAAGGGTACCCGTGAGAGCCAGTGTTGGGCACAGTGTTGTGGGAATATATTCTCTTAACCTTTATCCATCTGAATAAACACTGATGAATTACTTGCTACGAAAAACAATGTCAAATTGTTGAATTGTTTCCCAGCTTCCTCTCAGTTTATTGAAGCACAGTGATGCAGTAGATCTGTCTTGCATGCCTGTGTGTTCTTACCATTGTCTCCATTTGTGTGTGTGTTTGTCAGAGAAGCTCAAAATCATAATTCTGGTTTATTTTTATGAAAATTCAATCATATAGCTTCCACTAATGTCTAACAAGTGGCATAGAGGCACAAATGATTGACCATTCCAGCGCTTTAATATGGCAGCACCTCATTGAGCGGTCATTCGTTCAAATGGCGGAGAGTCTTTGCCAGATGGTTCTTTGCTTTTTAGTTTATACCTCCTGTTAAGGTATTCAACATATACACAGTATATACACAGCCCCAACCTCCCAGCTTTAAAGTGCTGTTTAAAGAAACCCCAATTATTAGTCTTCATGCTCTCTGCTCACCTTTGTGGGCATGTCAGGTGGGTATGTTTATGTAATCCATGTCTCCTGGCCACCAATAGGTATGTTAATTGAGTTCTTTATTGTATTGTCTGTGTTTATCAGTCAAGTGTTTTCCATGTCGTGTCATATAGTCTGCGTGTTCGTCTACATACTTTTAAATGTCCGCTTATACACATCAGGCATAACATTATGACCACCTTCCTAATATTGTTAGTGCCCCCAGTCCCCCAAACCCCCAGTCCTACACTGTGTAAACCAGGGGAAGGGAAACTTTTACCCACCGAGGGCCAGATCAGAATAACATATGCTACATAAATAAATGGTGCTGATGGTATGCAGTGTTTGTATTTGATCTAAGACTTACCTTATCATAATTCCACTGTGACAGTGAAAGGTTGAGAGTTAAATCCTTATATATATAACCAATATGGTCAGGTACTGCCTGACTATGATGGCTGATGATCTGAAAAAGCTGTAACTTTGCACTTCTTTTTTAAACATCAGAATGAGATGAGGCTTCAGTCGATTTCTGATCAGTTCTGTGCAATCAAATTATGGTTGAGAACCTTTATTTTTGTCCCGGTTCTTGCGTTAGGTATACGTTGTGTGTTTGGTTGTATGATGTTTTTCAAATATTGTTTGAGATAGAAAAATAAATTTGCTGTCCATTTTTCTTGAAAGACCATCAGCTTGAACCATGAATCCAGACAGACACAGCTAACCGGATGAACCAACAGACATATTGTTACAGCTAATTGGTTCATTTGATACATGTGTCATCAATATTTGTCTAGAAAGAGGTGGCTGTTAAAGAAATTCATGGGCCACTTTTGAATGAGCAGCGGGCCGTATACGGCCCATGGGCCAGAGGTTCCCCACCCCTTGTCTCTACTGATACCTTTCTATTAGAACCAGCATTAAGTTCTTCATTAATTTGAGCTACAGCAAGCTCGTCAGTTGAATCGGACCACACGGGTTAGTCTTTACAACCAATTTTCATCGGTGACCCAACCCATGACCACTGTTCCTTTCTTGTACCACTTTTGATAGATATTGACCATTGCAGATCACCCCACAAGAGCTGCAGTTTTGCCGATTCTCTGACCCAGTCGTCTAGCCGTCACAATTTGGCCCTTGCCAAAGTCTCTCAAATCCTTCCGCTTGCTAATTTTTCTGGCTTCTAACATGTTATGCATGGTCGGCGTAGGTTATTTTAACACTATACCATGTTACTGCATGTTATTATTCATATCCACTACTAATGTCTGAAACCACACCAACTATTATCGAAAAAGAAAAAAAGTGATAACGATCCCCTTTTATCTGTGTACAGGTGAGAAAGTAATGGCAGATGATGAATTCACATGCGACCTCTTCCGCTTCCTGCAGCTGCTTTGCGAGGGCCACAATAATGGCAAGTTCAGGAATAAAAGCTCACAGGATTGTTTAGGGTGTGAAGTTCTTCATCTAAGCATCTGGTGTCTTTTCAGATTTCCAGAACTACCTGCGCACACAAACTGGCAGCACAACCACCATCAACATCATCATCTGCACCGTGGATTACCTGCTGAGATTACAGGTATCGAAGCCCAGTCATGTAAGGCAGCATGGTCGGTTTGGAAGCATTTCAGAACCAATGTTACAATTTTGTAGGATCGGCAGCAGTGAATTTCCAAAACGACACAAAATGCTCTCTATGAAGGTTTTTGCCGACACCCAGTATTGAGTCACATTTTCAAAACATTACCTGGTGTGGGTATGAATCCATCACTACAGCAAGAAAGATCATGAACCAGATGTCCAAGTACTACCCTGGTGCCTTAATTCCAAAGACTTGAACCACACCTCGTCTCTGGGACCACCTCGAACACTGTGTTTGCTCCATCGTTCCTCCCATATACACCCTGCAGCAGTGGTGGGATTCTCTGTTGTTAGCATGGCTCTGGATATCTGTGGCTATTTACCAGGACTTTATTAAATTGATGAACACAGTGTTCTATGCTGTGGTGGTCACTCTGGATATAAGCTGGTGGTCATAATGTGACTCGATAGTGTATTACTCCACTAATTTACCACTATTTAAAGTAAACAACATTTGACACGGTTATAGAAGGACTGGGCAATGTGACCAAAAATATCTATACATATATAAGAAATGACAATATATGATACGATACGATATTATGAAAACCATAAAAAATGTATAATGATCAAGTCTTAGTGTTTATTTGTAATGCCATAAAGAAAGATCCAACTGTAAGTCTAAGAAATATTTGCTGCACACAATGCAGACATGTTGTTGTAACTAAGTGCATCTTGCCTCGTTTGTAGGAATCCATCAGCGATTTCTACTGGTACTATTCTGGAAAGGACATCATTGATGAACCAGGCAAGAGAAACTTCTCCAAAGCCATGCACGTAGCCAAGCAGGTCTTTAACAGCTTGACAGAATACATTCAGGTAACATTTACACCTGTATTAATCACTAGCTCTTCTTGAACGTTGGAGACTTGTTAATTATATTTTTGTGGTATTCCTTAGGGCCCGTGCACTGGTAACCAGCAGTCCCTGGCTCACAGCAGATTGTGGGACGCTGTGGTGGGATTCCTGCATGTGTTTGCACACATGATGATGAAACTCGCTCAGGTAAGTGGGAGTGGACAAACTCCTATTGAATAAAGCAAGAGTTAAACGTTATACTGGGGGCATTGGGTTCATGGGTATAAACTAATGAAAAGCACATGAACAAGGGAAATATCTTCCGCTGTTTGGGCATGATTGGCTCTGTCTTGGGCAAAGCTTTGTGATCGGTTCCTGTCTTTTTAACCAGAACAGCTCACTTACCTACAGTGTTGCCAGATCCTCAGAAATACAGACTTGTACATATTTTTCAGACATTTAAGGTGTTCAATCCCCTGGAGTTTGCATGCTCTTCCAGGTTGGTCAGGTTAATTGCAGACACTAAATATAGGTGAAGGGGTTTGCATGTTTGTATCCACCCTGCGATGGCATCCCGTCCAGGGTGTTTCTGTGAGTCTTGCACCCACTGAAAAGCCGGGAAAGGCTCCAGCACGCCATCCTTGAGTGTTGGTACTTCTTTTATCAGCTGATCACAGGATTCTTTTGACTTTCAGTTTTTGGTTGGCACTCTGTTTTCCCTCTAAGCAATCAGGATAATGTGTTTAAAATCAAGGAAAATAAAATAAGACTTAAGACTGAAATCACTGAGTGCAAGATTCGAATCCATCACTGGGACTTGGACCTTTCAGACACAGCCAATCATCTCAACAGGCGCCTGATGGGTTTATAGCACTGTTGGGGATCGATTAACTTCCAGAACAACTGCCACTGATGTAGAATGCGATGTGATGTCTTAATTGCTGTTTTTAATTGATTTGTTATGTACATTTTTTTTACATGGGGACTGCAGAGTAAAGTATGTATTTATTCCTTCGTTTCTCTTTTGATCAACAATCCTTTCCCTGCAGTCTTATTAGATATTCAATAATGCAAATGTTTCTTTTTTCCTTTTAATATCATAATACGGTTATTCTGTTTCCCAATATAGTGTGAATACTAATAGTCGTAGTTTTCTGTAGTGTTTGTGTTGTTTGTTTGAAGAAATTTGGTCCAGCACACTAACATGTCCAATTCAAATGTATTCTCATTTCTTTAAAACTCTCCGAACCTAATGCTCTCGGTTATGCTGTTGTATGTCTAATCACATTTCATTTTTCTTCCCGGATCTCCTCACTAAGTAGCTCAATGCATATCACCCCATTAATATTATACACTGTTGAGTCACATTATTATGACCACTCGTTACTTTTGACGTCTGTGGCAGCGTCAGGAAGGCGAGCATCAAGGCTCTTCTCTGTACTTACACTCAAGTGGTGGAATGAGCTTTGATTGACTGAGGGAACGTCTGAGTCTCTTGCTATTTAATATTTAATCATCTCTGCTTCTGACAGGGTGATAAGACTGGATAAAGAGCATCAGCTAAATGCTGGAAATGTAAACATTAGGCTCTGGAGAACATGGAGTTCTCAAAGCATTTGCTGGGCCTGTGCATCTATGTTGAAGGCACACACCTGATGTGGGTATGAATCCATCACTTTTAGATCATCTACAGCTAGAGAGATCATGAATCAGATGTCCAACCTGGCCCCCTAATTCCACAGACTTGAATCCAAATCAGCATCTCTACTGTGCTCGCTCTATGGATTCTCCCCCATACACCCCTCTGCAGCTGTGAGATTTCTTGCTGTCAGCCGGGCTCCAGATACCTGTGGCTAAATATCAGGACCTTATTAACTTCAAGTGTTCTGTGCTGCGGTGGTTACTCTGGAGATTAGCTGGTGGTCATAATGTGACTCGACAATGCATTATTCCACTAATTTATCCCATAAAAAAAGTAAACGTGACATGTTTATAGTGGGGCGGGGCCAAACTATAATCAAAAAACTCATATCTCAAAAACCATGAAACTGAGTTCATGCTCAAGTATTAGAGTTTATTTGTAACGGCATAAAGAAAGATCAAACTGTAAGTCTAAGAAATATTTTCTACACACAATGCAGACATGTTATAACCAAGTACAAAGTTTCTTCAAACATTAATAAAACATGCTGGACACACCTAAATAAAAAGACAAAAATAACAAATAAATAATGGGAGGGTTCTATTTTGTCATCGCCCTATAAGTCAGGTTTTTTAAACGGGCAATCTAGGTAGCGATCACACCATTCAAAACAATGGGACCAGGTAGCACAAGCGTTCTCAATAACAGCGACAGACGAGCCTGAACTTGCTACAAAATACACTCATACACCCGTATTCACATTTAAACATAAAAATGATTTATAAACATGTGAAAACAACGTTTTTCACCCCACATCGGTGAGAGAAGCATGAGAGAGCTGAGCATCCGATGCCGACTCATTATTACATTAATATTTAAAGGTAGGATTGTAAGGCATCTAGGATTTGGAAGGGTTTCCTTCTCGGGAGCTAACACAGGATGAATTAAATGCTACATAGGTATACAGCTGTCTAGGTCTTCGGACATCCCCATGGAAACCTGCGTCATTTGACTATTGAGAATATCGGCAAGTGTCAGATTTCTAATCTGGAACACTACTAGTTGCTGTTCTTTAGACTAGGGATCCATATAAAACTAGATAAGAAAAGAAAGAAATAGTTAAAAATTTTGTAGACCTAGCATTGAGCTCATAATTCCCAAAACAAGAAGAAAATGTAAGTGTAAATAATAGGAATATTTAACATTACAGAAAAGCAAAAATAAGTTTGATGCATAACATCTTTTTTCATTCATAACCCTGTCAGACGCATCCTGATCCAGGACTCCAAAATGGCGTAAGAATTTGCGGCTCAATTTTTTTTTTCATTATACAAACATTACATTGTATGTGCCCACCATACGCTACATTGTAAGTTGCTTAATGTACCATTTTTTAATTTTTATTTTATTGCTTGCATCTGTTTTTTTTGTACCCTGGAACCAGCCAGTTATAGTATGTATGGATGCTTCACAAATAAGCAAAACATAAATAACCAAATACCAGGGCGTTATTAAATCACTCCAAGTGTTCTGTGCTGCGGTAGTTACTCTGGATATAAGCTGATGGTCATAATGTGAGAGTATTATTCCACTCATTTACCACTATTTAAAACAGTGTGACACGTTAAGAGTAGGACGATATGACAAAAAAATTTAACTTATCTCGATATGCCTAAAAGAAATGGCGATATAATGAAATATCATTAATAATTACATTCTACAGGCTAAAGTTAAGCAGTTTTGATCCATGCTTTGTGGTAAATATAAATGCCTGGTTTTACCACCCACAGGAAAACCACAGGTACGGGGAGAACATGCAAACTTTACACAGATTGAACCCAGGTCCTTCTTGCTGTGAGCAGACCACACTACTCACTGCAGAAATCTTCATCTTAAATATTAGTTCCTTTAGTGCAGTTCTAGAAACTTCCTAGCTCAGTTTCTTCTTCGCTTGTTACCCAAGTTTAACTTCATAAGGAATTGCTAACACACAACCAGAGAAATAGATGAGAGATAATGACATGTTGTGACATGCCTAGACAGGTTTTATTTCACATGAGCATGTGATATAAGCCCACTAGGACTCAATAGTGATTCTCATCAGTGACACATACTATAATGAGGGTTTAGAATGATCAGATTTAGCTGCTTCCTGAAAACTTTACACAATGTTTGGAGTTGCCATTTCACTGTACAGTTCACATTCACAGCTGGATGTCTTGTAGTCGGTAGTCTTTGACGATTTGGGATTGGTCGACTGCTGTCTTATTACCCTGTTCTATGTTTGGACATCTTCTCTCAGGGATCTCAAACTCTAATTTTGCATTCTCGTTGGCTACAGTTTGACCCCACATGCACTGGCAGTTGGCCAACTGATCCAGATCTTGCCTCCGAACCATCACATCTAGCGGGAACCATTGTGTAGTATGAACTAAGCATTAATCCTTTACGCTCTATGTTTCATGCTTTTTTAAGTTCCAGCCATGTGTCTTTACTCTATTTCCATTCTTACATGTCGTTATAGTACAACTAGTACTGTAGATATTTTGTGTATGATGCTGTATTTGTATCTGTTAATTAAATGCAAACCAGGATCAGTTTTGGAGTAGAACACACCCAGAGGTAAGGTAATAGTGGGCTTACATGGTATAAAGGCCTTTGAGATAGTGAATGGAGATAATTCATTGTTTGCACATAGTGGTACTATAGTGGTAAAAATAATATTAGAATTAAATATCAAATACAACATGTACAGCCACATTTTCATTCAATGTTCTTCATTGGCTTGAAAAGTATCCTTTATAATAATAATATGAGCTTGTTTATATTAAGTAATGATGCAGTGGCACCTCCACATGTTGCCATATGAGTGTAGGGGGAGGGACAATATCTTAAAGAGGATTCCTTGTTTATGGTGTCAGGCTTCTCCTGACCAATGGAGGCATCTGCACATGGTGCGGCTGATCATCGGTGGGTGGCTTTCTGTACGCCACATTGCTCTCTTCATGACCCTGTCCCTTGGAGATGAAAAGAAGCAATCAGATGCACATTGATCTGATGGGGTCAGACATCTTCTGCTATCCCTGATAGGGAGTAAGGGTAGAGGCAGCACAGTGAGAATGAGAAGTTCTGCTTGGTCGATGGTGGTGTAGGGTGCCAGCTTTAAATCCACTGTTGGTTAGAAGAGATGTAGATGTAGCTCATTTAGATATTTATGCCACATGGAAATAGTGATATCTTTACATTGTAATTCAACTTTTTGACCGATTTTGAGAATATGTTGCAAAGTTGTGTTTGTTATTGATGTTTGTTTGTGCTTTTGTCATTCTAGGATTCCAGTCAGATTGGTCTTTTGAAAGAACTTTTGGACCTGCAGAAAGATATGGTGGTTATGCTACTTTCTCTACTGGAAGGTTAGACAATTTCTTACACCTTGTTTAAAGAAGAAGGACTCCTAATGGCTGGACATTTCTTATAAATAGTTATACTTAATTATGGTTTTTAATCAGGGGTCACCAACACTGTGACTGCAGGCATCAGGTACCTCCCAAGGACCATATCAGTTGCCTTAATATATATATATATAAAGGCAAACTTATTTTAAAGGACTGTGTCAAACTGGTAGCTGTTCATATGACACAGTACCCATGAAGTAGCTTTCAGTATCTAAAAGGTTGCTGACCCCTGCTCTAGATTATACCTAATATAAATTATTTAAAAATAATTTAATAATTTCAGTCTGGATATCTATGCCTTGTCTGAAGGGTCATACTGCCCTCTTACAAAATAACATGTTCCAGGCCATCAGGTGGCCCAGTGGTAAAATCCAGTGTCGATAACAGGATAACATGGGATTTGATTGCATTGGAAGGGAACTGCATATGTAAATAAACATTTGTTCCGTCCACTCAGGTAACGTGGTGAACGGCACCATCGCTCGCCAGATGGTGGACATGCTGGTGGAGTCATCCAGCAACGTCGAGATGATCCTCAAGTTCTTCGACATGTTCCTCAAGCTGAAGGACATCGTGGCATCAGACGCCTTCCGCGACTACGTGACCGACCCTCGTGGCCTCATCTCCAAGAAAGACTTCTCCAAAGCCATGGACAGCCAGAAGCAGTACTCCCCCTCTGAGATCCAGTTCCTGCTCTCCTGCTCTGAAGCCGACGAGAACGAGATGATCAACTTCGAAGAGTTTGCCGACCGCTTCCAGGAGCCAGCCAAAGACATCGGGTTCAACATCGCCGTCCTGCTCACCAACCTCTCGGAACACGTGCCACACGACACGCGCCTGCAGAACTTCTTAGAGCAGGCGGAGAGTGTCCTCAACTATTTCCGACCCTTCCTGGGCCGCATCGAGATCATGGGTGCCAGTCGAAAGATCGAGCGTATCTACTTCGAGATCAGCGAGGCCAACCGCAACCAGTGGGAAATGCCCCAGGTCCGAGAGTCTAAGAGGCAGTTCATATTCGACGTGGTCAACGAAGGGGCCGAGTCGGAGAAGATGGAAATGTTCGTGAACTTCTGTGAGGACACAATCTTTGAGATGAACATCGCCTCTCAGATCTCCGAGCAAGAGGAAGAAGGGAACGGAGACGAGGACGATGAAGAAGAAGAGGAAAGTGGAGGAGGAGCGAATGGAAACGGAGCTGAAGGAGAGGAAGGGAACGGAGACGAGGCTCCCGCCGAGTCCAGCTCGGCGTTCGCCGACTTCATCAAGAGCGTCGTGAACTTCTTCAGACTTTTCACTTTCCGCAATCTACGCAGGCGCTACCGCAGACTCCGGAAGATGACCATAAAGGAGATGATCGTAGGCCTTGCCACCTTCTTCTTCACCATATTCATGGGAATCTTGCATTTCATCTACAGCATCTGCAAAGGCTTCTTCACGCTCATCTGGAAAACGCTCTTCGGAGGCGGCCTCGTGGAAGGAGCCAAGAAGATGACGTTAACCGAAATCCTATCGAACATGCCCGACCCGACTCAGGATGAGGTGCACGGCGAAGTCGCATCCGAGCCCGGAGCTAGGAAGGTCCAGGAAGCAGGCGGATCCGGAGATGGCGAGGAAATCGGGGCCGGAGAAGAAGAAGACGTGGAAGAGGAAGCAGAGGGAGGCGGCAGACCTGGGTTTGATACCCCTGGTGGTTTAGGCGATATGGGTGAGACGGAGCCAGAGGAGCCTCCAACACCAGAGGGCACCCCGTTGCTCAGGAGAAAACTGGTGGGCTCCAAATAAAAATATTTGATCATATTTGACTGCTGCATCATGTTATAAATATCAAAAATGACTAAAAGAAATATTAACTTGTACATTTCAAAAGTTCTAAGATATGAATAAATTCTTTGGCAAAAGTATTTGGACACTTGACCATAAACTGACCATGTCCCATTTCAAAAAGAAATAATATGTAAAGTATTGTTCATGGCATTGTACATGGCGTTTATATCAATAACTCTCAATCCAACCAAATGCTGATGACATTGTCGTGCCTGAAGGACCCCGATTGGCAGGTAAAATTAAAAAAGGGTTACGCCCACCTCTAGCAGCAGAAAACAAATTGAGTACACTAAATTGTGTTAAATTGAGAGATTGCATAAATGAATTATAAAAACAAACTTTTTTTATGGCGTAACACAAATAAGTTGTAAATTAAAGGCAACACAGTAAATATTTTTTTAAAAAACTATCTTAGTGTATCACTGTTTTAAAAAATAAAGTATATGGTCCTCTGTTTACATACATTTAGCCATACAGGGTGTGTTTACTAATTGAGGGGAACTGGAGTTGACTACTCGTTATTTCATTGATTTATTTCATTTTGCATTTTTTTTTCTGGTTTCACAGCTAGTGGAAGAAGGACAGGAAGAAGAAATGGTTGAAGAAGAGCCAGTAGTGGAAGAGCCAGCCCCAGAACCAGAGAAAGCGGAGTATGTTTAAGAATCCTAAAGCACATAACTAAATCGAAAGTAACTTTCTCCTGGGTCTCATTTGACTGCTGTGGAACATGCTGAAATATGTCAAGGGATCACACCAACTGTGTATTTATTACCAAACAAGAAATAGTTGAGACAGTAGTGTAGGCTACAGGCAGAGGTGGTAATGTAATCATCTGCAGTCCTGGAGGAAATGGGATGTGAAAGACATGGGGATATCTGTAATACTAAAAACTTTCATTCCTTCCACAGCTCCATGATCAATAGCACAGATAGCAATCACATCGACATGATATTGGGGCTTATTGGGGTTTTGCACATCCACATGTGCTCGATTGATTAGGCATGGTTGTTAGTTGGACAAAATACAGCTGTTCCCCTTTATGAGGTTTAAGTTGGGGCTGATGTTTGTTTAGAGCAGGGGTCTCAAACCGGATCCATGAAGGGCCATGTGGCTGCTGCTAGTCTTTGTTCCAACCAACCCAGGAAGTCACATGATCAGCTGTCTAACTGATTTACACTGGTTCTTTGAGGACGGTCTCAGTTAGACAGCTGATCAT
>JAYDZF010000007.1:5927890-5939217 GCA_034509105.1 Microcambeva barbata | reverse complement strand
AGTTTTACTGTTTAACATAGATCTTAAAAAGCTAAGGGAGGTGAATACTTTTGCAAGGCACTGTATATTATTTTATTCATATATTGACATTAAATAGGACTTGTGAATAAAATCTGCTTTTCATTATGGTCCTAATAATAAAGGAACCATTGATTATTTAAATATACTGTATACTTGTTTAAGGAGAAATGATGAAAGAACAAGGGCAAGTAGTGCCAAAGACTCAATGAGCTCTTTATTATGATTAGTTAGCAATTCTCCATGGCATTTAATAAAAAAAAAAGAAAAGCACAGATTTTCCAGCGGATTTGCACTGAAATTAATTATGAACACCCTCTGTAGACCAAGACGCAGGCAAACAGTTATGCACAGAAATGTTAGAGGTCAAACTGTTTTTCAAACTGTTAGAGGTTCAAATGTGTTTAAAAACCCCCCATGAATTTGCAAGGGTTACATCAACCGCCAATAACAAAAAAAGTGAATAAGTGACATCGTAATAAGGAAATAGCTGTATTTGCCTATTTTTATAATTTAAGCCCCAAATGAACCTGGAGTGGAGGGAGGAGTTACTGCTTAGGAACTTCCTTTGGTAAATAAGTAGGTTGCTTTTATAGGGACACTTCAAAATGGTTGTGTTTGTATTGAGTGTCAGCCATTTAAATTGCCTTTAGGAAATGTACCCTTTTTACACCTGTATACTTTATACTTTTCAGACATAAACGTAACTAGTATATACACGAGTGCAGTATTGCACCTGGTCGTGCATGTGAGGTCGCTTGTAGTTAATTATAATGTGTTATATTACTCACCACATATTATTTTATTTTACATATTATCTCATGCTTAAAGCTGCCGGCTGTGTTTTCACCTTTCATTTAACTATTCTGTTATTTTTTTATGCTATGTAATGCTAACCCTAACCCCAACCTAAACTTTCAGTCCCCGATCCTGCAAGTATGTCAACAAGACTTACCTTGTTCTGTTATGGAGCAACTGCCAATTATCAAAGTTAATGCACACTAGCGTGTGTAGCCTTTTTTCATTATTTTTCATTTTTTGTTGTCTTGTGTCCTTATCACGTTGTTGTTAATCAAACAGTATATGTAAGAGATAAAACAGAGTCTCTGAGATAAAAGCACTCAACACATTGGTTTTCTTTTCAGTTAAAACACTTTAGCAATCCCCATTACAGTATTACACCACTTAACTCAGACCGTATATCACTTTACTGATGTTACACCTATATGTACCTACTTTCATTCATGCTAGTGCGACTTATTTGATTTTCTGGTATATGTAGTATATACTTGGATGAATTTGCATAAATATTTATATTACAAAATAGGTAAATTATTTTTTTTTAAACAATTTAGCATTGAAACGCATTGCCACTTAAAAATGTGGAGGATATTAGGGAATTCCACGAAAGTGTGGGGGGTTTCTGTGAGTTAATGTAATTAGTTTTTAAGGAAAAAATCTCAAAATGAGCGAGTGCACAAATCCTGAACAGCAAATAAGTTGGGCATCACTGGGTATATTAAGGATGAAATGTCATGCTTTGAGCTCATTCCTCACCAAAGAAATTCATATCATCTATATAATCATTTCTTTTACCTTTGTTTTTTAATGACAGCAGGTTTGTGCAAAATCTAATCAATTTACCTCAGCTTGAAAAAAATCAATAATAAAAAAATATGTAAAAAGCACATTTTGATGCAACTGTATGTTTGTTGTCTGTCTTCATTTGCCCCTAAAAATTCTTCCATTATAGTCACCAATACTCAATCTTTCTGCTTAGCAATCATTTAATATTCTTCTTTTGGCTGTTCCCATTATCGACTTGGCATAGTTGGCATAAAACCCAGGACCTTCTTGCTGTGAGCCAACAGTGCCACCCACTAAGCCACCATGCTGCCCGGTTTAATGAATAAAAAGTGCCAAACAGAGCCATTTCACCAGTGTCAAGACATTTATATCATTATGTGGTGATTTCTTATCACTCCATCAGCTCTTATTTTTTACAATCTGACCTTAATTTTTCATAGAAATATTTTATATTTATATTAAATAGGTAAATATATGTACAGTATATGTTTTCGCTCTTTTAGCTCTTACAATCTGATCTTAAATTTTCATGTAGATTTTAGGTTTTAACACATACATCAAAAATTATCTATTCTATTTTAAAAATCCTATTTGAAGAAAGCCTGACCCACCCTTCGCCCACCCCCACTCAATTTGTCTGTTAAACTGTTAAATGGTAATCGTCTCGCCTGACAGAGCTTTCTGCTGATGGACTCAAAAACTATTTTATAGATTCAAATGAAGTGTGCTCGGCGGTGATTGAAATTGAAAAAGCATTTGTCGAAGCAAAGCCACACAGAAGAAGCGTTAAATACAAGGCAATCACTGTATAAGTATCGAAATGAATACGATTTGTGTTTGGACTGCTAAGTGGAGTGGCTGTTGGATAATAATGGCAATCAAAAACAAGACCAAAACAGAGTCGAACCATGAAAGTGTGGATTTCAGAGGCAGATATTGACATGTCTTTCACATGCTGGATAAAAGCTATAATTTAAAACTGAGAAGGCTTAGCAATCATCATTCAATCCATATGCCCATGCATTAAAGAAAATTCTGTGTTCAAACACTTAGAGACTGCAAGAAAAGAATTGCCTCCTATTCTTTTACATGTCAACTCCGTCATGCAGTACTCAGCACAATATTTTGTTTGTCAATTTTATCATTTCTAATTCTACATGTTTATAAATATTTGTATAATATAAATTTAATATATAAGAAATATAAAAATATATAAGATATTACAATGGTGAAGAAGGAAGAGATTGGCAAAGATTGTGGAAAACATTTAGGTACACTAAAGGTACAAACTGATAGAACACATGTATAAGATACATAGCAAGAAGGTCCTGGGTTCGACCCCCTGGTGGGGCGATCTAGGTATTTTCTGTGCAGAATTTGCATGTTCTCCCTGTGTTCATGTGGGTTTCCTCTGGGTACTCCGGTTTCCTCCCACAGTCCAAAGACATGCTACCATGGAGACACTGACGATACCTGCGATGGGTGTTGCCTTGTGCCTGTTGAAGATCTGGGTTAGGTTCCGGCAACCCTCCCCGACGCTAATCAGGATAAAGGATTAAAGATAGTGAACTGAACTCAACAATGAAACCCTAACATGAAACTAAAAAGCCCATTTTCTGACTTGACCTGAAAGAATTGTTTTTAAAATATTGAAAAAAATTGTCACCATGGGTAGTTGTGAATCAAAATTGAACCACAAAGCTGCAAAATGAAAAGGAATGTAAATAGAGCACAAAATCAACAAGATAAGAAATTGAATGAATGATTATAGTGTTGTTATATGAAAAAAGAGAATGTAGGAGAAGATAATACAGGCAGGATGTAGGAGAAGAGAAGAGAATACAGGCAGGATTAAAAACATTTAAAAAGTAAATACAAAATAATGATTTTTTTATGGTGTGACAACTTTGTATGTAAATAGTAAGACCAGAAAAGAATGCCTTTATAGGTTTTCTTAACCCCAACAATTCTTTTAGGCCTAGTGGGTATGAGTAGGAGTGCTCTACCATTTCAAACCTACACTATAATAAGACCTTGTCATGGGAAAGCTCCTGCTGCCATAGTGCCTCCTCAAATAAGCACCTATTATAGAGTTGGGGTAGAAAAGAGTGCTGAGACAGCCATCCCTGGTGGTGAAAAGAAAGAGGGGGTGGCAGGACAAAAAGGAAAAGGAGAATAAGAGCGGTGTGAAGAAAATTGCAGAGCGATTTGCCATGTTAGACAGTCGAGCGTCGCCTCCACAGCATACGGTTCTTTCCATTGTCCTCCACCACAGTCAGAAATTGCTTTCTTTCTGTACGTACATACCCTCCCTCTTTTCACCTCTTCCCCCAGGCCAGTTCATCAAAGCAGTTGAGCATTTATTTTAGAACATGCTAAGCTTGAGTGAATAATTGATTAAAGAGAAAATAAGAACAATTGGATTTATAGCACGTCAAGAAATGAAAGCTCCAAGCTCTCAGATTGATTGCCTGGGGGTTCAATAGCTTATGTAGCATGACAAGCCTATTCCAAATGTGCATACAGTAGAATACTTTCCAATAGCTATTCATTTATTATGAAGTATTTCAAATAAAAACTAAACTAAAATAAGAAGCCCCAAATGTTTATTATAGGGACAGGCTGACAGGAATGATAAACCATATAATCCTGCATTTTTAAAGTCTTCTTTTACTTAAAATATTTAACTAGCTTGAAGATGTGTAATTAAGATACTTGACATGTGTAATTAATGTCTGTCTTCTTACGTGCCCATTATGCTTCAGTAGGTGGCAGGGTATGCCCCTGTGCTGTGTAATGCCCCTGTATGTTGTGTAAGATGGTTTTGAGATCATATGTGCCATTCTTTATATCTGCAAATGTGAAGAGTTTTATTTTTTGTTGTTTCTATTGATCTTGTTACATAAACGCTAATTTTTAAAAGCAAAAAAAAAAAAAATAAAATAAAAAATCGAGTGCTGCTGTCCTTAACTGAGCCAATCAGCACCATCAGGATACTTAACCACGTGCTCTGATTGTTGTAGTTTCTGAACCATCCAACAATAGTGTCCCATGTATGAAATCAACAGAGTAATCCACCTGATAAAAAAACACGTACCAGACAATCAACTGACTCGATTTTGTTAACTTTTCATACATTCCCGTTGTGTCATACATTTGCCCTTAGAAGCTGAGCGTCTCTGGGGATAAATGGAGCCATGAGCGGGTCTGGATGCGCTGCAAGATGATTGGAGGATCAGTGGAAAGGCTGAATCCCATTTTGATTGAGTCATTTTGAGTTCTACACCATCACTTAATCATTATAGTCACCATACCATATTTGGCTGAATTCATTGCAATCCTGAGAAATGTGGCACAATGTGTTTTGTTACCTCACAACCTGGAATTAATATGGATTGTTTATTTACAGAAGATGTCTACAAATTTTAACATTTGATTAATTCTACTAACATTATTTCTTGAAAATGTAAATGTGTTTAACATACAAACATATTGATTTCAGACCCAAATTTCTAAGTCACGTGCCCATTGTATATGGGCCATTTAAGGCTATTAAATGGAGTTGACATTTATGTTTACTTTCTTTTCTCTTTATCTTCACTAATGGCACTTGTCTGTGCTGTAAGGGGGCATATTAGAGCCTAATAACAATCCCATTCATTTACATGCAGAGCTGGTACCTCACTAGGCACAGGAACACACGCAACCTAAACACCACACCCTTTATTCTTCATCCTGTCTCTCTGTCTGCTACGCCTGACTGAGTCTCTCGTTCTGTCCAACTGGCCGTGCTTTAATTACTTTGTATTCTCTCACGCTAATTGAAACCATGATGAAACTGATTAGACCACAGGCAGGCTCGAATAGATTTACAAATTCCGAGGGAAACAAAAAGATGAGGAGGACAGATAGCGAGGAAGAGAGAGGAAATATAAATGCATTAGCTTTATCTTCTGATAAACACGTCTGCGCTTATGTGGTGTTAGAGCTTTTAAAAATTAAATGTCATCTCTCAGAGTTAGACTGACTTGTTTATAGGGCACAAAATGCATATTACAAAAAATACAATAATAAAATGTTTGTACTCAGAGCTTACAAGACACAGACTTTATGATAGTAGAGTGACATCCAGTTCCCCAGCTCTTTCTACTTTACGGCTACTGACCTCTACCCTGAACAAGAATGGTTTTACCCAGCATACCTACTGTGACCTGTGTTGTTGCCAGCTGCCATCTTATGTCAATAAGATTAATATTGTACTTATTTGTTTAATTGTCTTAAAATGAATTTATTTAATACTAAATTTACTGACAGAGTTCCGTATGACATGAAATATGTGCAATTCGTCAAATTTCAGAGTCTAACTTGTAAGCTTTGATAACAAATAATAAAACATGCTAGGTGTTTCCACAAATTTGTCCACCAGTGTATACTAAGTGACCCAGTCAAAATTTTAACTTGAACACCAGCTGGAGATTATGTTAATGGACCAGTTGATGTTTAAAATCCTGTCATGACATAAGAATTCATTGTCTGTATACCAATTGTTGTAAAGAAATTCTAAAAAGAACAAAGGCAAAAAAAGCTGCAGTTCTTTTATTTTCACATCGTCACTGCTGGGTCACTAGGAGATGATTATGCAAGCAGAAGTCTGACAGGAGGGTGACGGGCCAAGAAATACTACATGATCCTGTACAATACACAACCATATTATACAGAGGAATGGCTATTTATGAATGTGCAAATTGGAAATGCCACCATACTCAAGCCATAATATGATGAAAGGTCTGACCAGTGATGAAATGAATGCTTATTGAGTTCACGTGTGTCAGCTGCTAACATTGCTAACTGGTGTAAAAAAATCAATGTTATGAAGGAAATTACATACTTTTAACTTTGTGGGAACACTTAATGGCAGACCCCTTGCTATTGTTCCTTGTGCTCAAGTCAAGGTCCTTAAGGACATGATTTGAGACATTTTAGTGTGGATCAGTGGTCTACACCATAACCCCACTAAACATTAACTGGAGCAGTGATTTCAAGCCATGCTGTCTTATCCATCATCAATGCCTGACCTTGCAAATACTATTTTGACTGAAAACTACTCCATTTTAACCAACCACCTTTCCCCAGTCATAGCTGGGGTAAGTCTGGGGTAGGGAGTCAGTGTGCTATGTGTGAACTATCCCTTTCTCTGTAAACATAATGACCAATTGTATGTGTAAAAGAATGCACATCAATGATCAGCTGCTTTAACCTTTCCAAAGCCATTGTAGGTTATGTGCTTGAAAGTGCTTGATACAAGGTTATAAACATTTCCCCATTAACTCACACCTGGGGGGGTTTAGAGAGCCAATCCACAACTGAAGCTCACAGAAAACAGATTGGATCCAGATGTTTTGATGCGGCACAGACTCTTCCAGCTGTGCAGACATCCCTTCCAAGCTGTACTGTTACTTATAAGATAAGATAAACAGATAAGAAAAGTTAATATCGAATAGTCCGATAAACTGTGTAAGTAGTTTTGTTATTATAGTTCAATACATTATGAGTTAAATTCAACAAAGTATCCAAACATGTATGTGTTGATATCACCTGTAATATAACGTTATAGCGTACATAATAAGTACAAATAAACATTTAATGTGCCCAAATAGCCTTTATGGGCATTTTATTACTTCTAGCCATTGCACAAGTGTTAACACATGCATATAAAATGGCCTAATTATCATTAACTTTTAACCGGACAAACTAGCAAGTCAGCAGCAGCAAACATAATTGTAAGCGAATCTGCTTTAGACCATGTGCACATTTATTTCATTTACTACAGGAAGAGGAGTAAAACCACAATGATGCAAATGTCATAAACCCGTAATGACTTTTCCACCACATTGCTTCTACGTTGCACACCCAGAGAAAGTGCAGAAGAGATTAATTAATGCTAACGCTAAGTGTTCTAATAACTCCAATAAATAATGCTTAAGAAACATGTCAGGACATCCGCGTATACTCACCGCCATTTGACATCTCAATTAGGGTCCAAATGGCGAACAGGATCAGTCAAATCTATCAACCAACATAGTGGAAAGACTATTAAGCACATGGCGATGCCTCAAGCCCATGTTTTCTTTATGTTTAATAGATTACAATGACGATTATATGCCAGCTCAATGGCGTGTGATAATCCAGCTGTTAGGAATCCATCTGAAGACAACACATTTTATATTTCATATATATAACAGTTATCTTGACTAAAAAGGTGTCTAGACACAAATGGTTTGGTCTTAACTAAATTTCAATTCACCCACATTGAAACATAGAACAACACCCATTATTTGAATGCAGTCTTACACAAGCAAGACCAAATCAAAATGACCAAGCATTTGTATTATACACCACACATTAGTCAGATCATGTCCAAATAAGCAAACAAGTAATACAAATCACTGGATGATGGAGATTTATCAAATGTAATGAACAGCCTCCAATGCTGACAGGAAATTGAAACTGATGCACCATGGACGGCTGTTTCACAGCACTTCCTTTTCTTCAGTTCTCTGCTTAGCATAGTTATTGCCTTGTCCAAAACCAGCCATCCGCCAGATCTACTTTTTTGCATGTGAATGGACATGGGAGCACATCATATTTCCGAGTCTGTTTATTGAGGAAGCCCTGCATTTCATTAGAACGCTGGTATAAGTAATGCAACATCACATTTACATCAGGTACGTTTGATTTATATTCTGTAAACTTTGAATTTTATTTGAAAGGAAAATGTATTAATGCAAGAGCTTAAAATAATTAGTATTTAAGGCATTTCCCCAATATACCTTACATGTTGTAAAAAGATTTATTGAACGATTCATTCAAATAAATCCCAGTCCAAGTGGAGAAGGCTGGAAACCACTGCTGAATATGTGTGATCTTGAAGCTCTGGAGTGGCATTTGTATGAAAACCTACCATGTTAACCCATGATAGTCATGCTGGCTCAGGTGTATTAAAAAACACACACATTTAATACAACCTTCCGCTGCATCAAGTAATGCAACAATGATCTTCATTACTCAAAGAGAAAACCAACACTGAACGCATCTCAAATGAGTCAATGGATGCTTTATGCAAAATAGAAAAATCCAAACAGTAAAAACTGAAATGTACAAAGCTCAACATGGAACAGGGTCTTTGTGTAAAGGAATTGATGCTGTACCACAGGCAGCCTCAAACCCAAACTTCATAATGCAGGTGCTGCAGAGTGGCTTTTAAAAGATACAGTACATGTGCTTGCCTGCAATCTGTCACTTCATAAAAATGTATAGCACATAATAAATTGCAGAATCAGATTCAGGCATCCACAGACCCATAAGCATTTTTATTACAATGCTTAGTTCCGAAAATTATTACAAGATGGATCAGTTCTAAGTGTGTTTATACGTGAAGAATTTTTATAATAAAACATAACACACAAAAATAAAATGGAACAACGTGGAATAGCATATACAGATCTGCACTGCCCTCGTGTGGATTAAAGGCCACATGCAGCTCAAGTGCTAAGTTTTATCTTTCTGTTAAAGCCTGTTAAAATATTTACTTAAAAATTATAGGATATAATTGAAAGTACAAGCCGAGAAACAAACTGAAGACGAGTACAAATAAATATTTAGTGCCACTGTAAAAGTCGTGGTGAGCTGTGCAAGCATCATAATGACCACACGGTGGCGCCTGTGTACTACAAAACGTTTTCTTTAAGCCAATTGGGCTTCTGCTGTCACATGAAGAATGTCAGTTTGTTTTGTGCTGTTTATTGTATATTTTCTTTCAATAATAACCATTAAGATTTTATCTTCTTTGAGAGTCAATCGAACATTTATCTTAAAAAGAGCGAGATCAGGAGTTCTTCACCCTTTTCACAGAGAACCAACAACAGAAACTTGGCTGTAGTAGGGCTAAAACAAGACACATACCTTAATAGTCCAGCACCTGTCCATGGTCAGATAGTTATGAGGCTGTGAGATGCCCATGATTGACCATTTGCTTTTCACAGTATACGGTTTACAACTACTAAGAATTTAATGGGTTAATACAAAATAAATGAGCAGCAAAAAGATTTAGATTTAGATCACCACTGTGCAGTGAAATTCGTCATCTTGAAGTGAACTTCAGTCGTGATCTGTTGGCTCTTTGAATCAAACCGGCAACCTTCTGATCACAAGCCCTCCAGTTAACATAACATGCCCCGAATAAAAAAGTTAATCATAAATACTGTAATACAATGAAGGTTTTAAACATCTAATGATGCATACACACACACACAAACTGCATAAAAGGGCCTGATGCACAATGGTTGTAGGTCAGTGGCAGGTTATCATTAGTCCTGTGGTGAGTGGATGCTGAAGGGACCGTCGAGTAACTGGAGGCTTTTATTTGCACTGACAGGTCTATAGGCCTGGCTGCTTATCCAAATTGTAATTGAGCTGTAGAGGAACTGGACATTTTTGTCAGATGACCACTTTGTTGACAAATGTTGTGTAATTCCCGTTATTAGTAAACAACAACTGAAACAGAGAGTGTGTGGGTGTACAGCCAGATACATTTATATGTCAGTTTCCAATTTCCTGCAAAATAGTGGTTATAAATTACAGCTATGTACATTAATACCAATCATGAAGGTTTTACTATTTGTAATACAATGTAGTATACTTTTTTTTTTTAATTATTAGTGATGAACAACCATGTAAACATGTTGATAGTAGATGTAGGCGGTGTAGAAGCTTAATTTCCCCTAAAATGGTTCTCTCAAAAGCTCCAGTATTGGCAAAGACATTTTAATAGGTAAAAAGAGTTTATACTTCTTAGCACATTCGATAATTGAGACCTCCCCCCAATACCCCTACTATTTAAAGTAAAACATGTGGAACAACAAGTGGAACAATGTTTCATTCACATTAAAAAGAATGTTACTGTGTGAAAGCAACCATACTCAAACACTGTTACCTGTAGTTTGGAAGAGATGAAGAAAAATTGTAATGCTGACATTTTTTCTCCTTTTAACGGTGCATGTATTTAAATTACACACATGACAAATTAAAAAAAAACATATTGAACTCTGTATATGTAAATGACCGAGGGAAAAGTGTTTGGCTCAGCGTCTAGAACACGAACCTTACTTTACCCACAGTTGAAAACATACTAACCCACTTACAATACTGAACATCATTCCACACTGATGTCAATTCACTTACAGCAACTTTAGCCTTACTATAAATTCATATGAAAATATACACTCAAACCCTTTAAACTCAATGGCGGACAATCTTAACATGGCAACACAATGCTTACCCTGCTACAGCTTATAAAATGGTACTTTCCATCATCAATGGAACCTCCCTGTAACTGTAACCTGTAGCTGAATGGTACGTCTGCCTCTGTGTCCTAATACTACTGCAAATGTTAGTCCAAATAAAAATGATGTGTTATGATAAGTAAACATGACATTTACTTACTAGTTTAAGGATTGAAATGGTTTGGTGAGAAGAGACAGTATGTACACTACCGTAGCTATTTACAGTTTTACTAGAATGGACTTTTGATTATTTTAATTCAAATCTTTTATAATTTCTCATAAGATATTTTTTTACAATAAAGATGTAATTGAAAGTTAAATATTACAGTTGTACCCAGGTAAAACCCACCAAACTTACAAATCCATGATCTTTCTGCAATT
>JAYDZF010000007.1:5910966-5923277 GCA_034509105.1 Microcambeva barbata | reverse complement strand
TTTAAATGAAATTGAATTGAATTCCCTTGAATAAATAGAATCTCAGTAAACATTTTGTAAAGCAAAATTCTCTGGACATCAGGCTTTCTTTTACAGACATACTAGGTGTGTTGCTAGGACGAAGACGCTTTTTCTTCACCTCTATCACTAACAGAGATTTATGCATTCACTTTCACACAAGAGTCACTTGACTACTGAACACCCAGATTGACAGCAAACTGTAATGATCCATTAACCAAGGGGTTAATCAGTTGCCGATGCTCTGCCTCTCACCATTGACTGGGCACACAGAGGTTAGTTGAGTGTAAATACACTGTCAATGATTCTTCTCACCAATACTTGGCACTTTCGTTCTCGAGCATGCCACAGAACAGATCAGAATGAACAAAAGGTCAAACCCGACGACGTCAGCTCGTCTGCCTACTGCTCCACTGAGGTCGTCTTGTGTTATGATGTTATCGCTCTTAGGTGACTCAGGTGTTTCTTGCGCCGCTCGAATCATTGGCCCCATATTTCATTATTATAGTTTTATCATCCTCTGAATCGCAATGAGATGAGGGAGAGATTGGGGCATAAAAAGGGCAGTGCATCATTTCAGTCGATACACATTTTTATAGAAAGTGCATCAGATATTCCAAAGGGAAACGTATCACCAATTTCTTACGATGGCTTTATGAATATACTAACAGTATAAACACATGTTACATTTGTTTAGATTTACATGTTACTTGATAATTGACATTATATTCTTTTGTACCAATATGTCTACCCATAGGTGTTTATTTAGGAGTAAAGCTAAACTACATTAAATTAAAAAGTATGTATGTGTTTCAGCAACAGTGAATGCCAACAAGTGTAGAAACATCAATTACACAAAGGAAATCAAAAGCTTTCAAATGTACTCCAACAGTTTGGAATATGTTAAAATAGTCCCAAAGTATAGAAATATTTATAAATATTGTTAAATTGAATTGTAAAATATACAGTAGACTGTAAAATGCTTATTTATTAACAGCACTGTTGTATTGTAGAGGCGGCCGTGGTTAGAGAACTAGGCTTGTAATCAGAAGGTTGCTGGTTTGATTCCCAGAGCTGACAAGTCATGACTGAAGTGCTCTTGAGCAAGGCACCTAACCTCTAACTGCTCCATGGACACGTGTGCTCACTGCCCCCCAGTGTTCACTAGTGTGTATATGTGTGTTTCACTGCAAGGATTGGGTTCAAATACAGAGAACAATTTCACTGCAGTGATGAAGAGTATTCTAAATCTTTAAAATTACTACAAATAACTGCCCAATGCTTATTAACTTGACTTACATTGATGTAGTGTTGGTCAGTTTCCTTTATATTAGATTTTAATGCAGGTTTTATTAATCAAAGCTAAAATTGTTGATAATATTTGAACATGAGTCCATATTATGGGGCAGCTACTACTCAAGAAACATCTATTTAATGTTTTTTCCCTTTTATTTCTATACAACAGGACACTTATATTTCAGTCTAAATTATAAGTTACTGAATGTTCTGCTAGTTGCTTGACACACACGTCTTACATTGTATTGTGCTGTCGAGATCTTTCTAAATGTGGCTTTAAGCACCACTGAATCAGAAGCGTTCGTCTCCTTCTGCTTAATTACCTGTTCTCATTAATCCCCTTCTTCAGCTGTTTTTTTCTCCACCTTCCATCAATAGGCGCCCTACCCGAAAGCTGCCACACCTGGGCTGTTACCATGACAACATGACCCCTGACAATAAGCAACCCTGTATGACACCGAAAGCAGCACAATGATTGGATATTGACTAATTTTTTTTTTGTGATACCTAATAGGATCAAAGAGATTGAGAGGCTTTGCCTACACCAGAGTCTCTTGAATTCTGATTACCATTTATTTGTAAGCTCTTGTTATTCCGGAATCTGCATGTTAAAACGAGAGTGAAGCTGACAAAATAAATGAATAAAATAAAGAATTTTGTTTAAAAGTCTCAGAAGTAAAACTCAGTTAGACATGGGGATAAGCAAACATTAATTAAGAATTAGTAAAGTAATTAATAGTTACTCATTAATTCAGGAGATTTATAAACTAATAAGGATTTACATATTCTATAGAGATGTAGCTCAGACAAGTTTAAAAATAACTTACACTATTAGATTTATTTTTGGGGTGTGTTCACCATCCAGGAAAAATGTAGCCTGGATATGACCTGTTTAACTTAATGAACAGCACGTTTCACTTTAAATCTAACATGTGTACTTTAAAATTCACCCATAATTATAGGTAGAATTATAATTTACAGGTTGGCATAGCAAAGTACCAGGATCCTAGGGACATGGGTTCAAATCTGTTCTCATCTATGTCATGAACAGATAATAAAGTTAGAAATGCAAAACGGTAAGCACAAGACAGAATACAAAAACAAGCTGCAATGATTAATAACAGGACAGAACAGCATTTGATTAGACATGGCAACGTGGTAACAGTAGTTCATGTCGTGTCTTTCTGCATTGCTGTTTGGGGTAAACAGAAGGAACAGAGCCTTGTGAGCTTTGATTTGCTTCAGGGTTTCGTTTTTCACAGGAGTCAGATCCTTATTTGGCGCCCTTTATTTTATCTGGATCTGTAATACTACACTGCTCAGTCCGTTCAGGCCTACACCAGTGTTGGAGCAGTTCGAGCATCACCTTAGAGAGTGGATCATCCCTGGAGTGATGTGACATCCTTGGCTTCCTGGACGAGGAATCAAATCCAGGTCTTGCTGCCTGGTTTATCTTATGCTACTGAAAATGATTTAAGTACTGGTTAGAATTGACAGAGTTTGCAGCATGGTTGTGTCATGTCATTAATTTAAATTAAATATATAATGTTTGTTCAAAAAACCTAGTGCTTCATTTGCTGTGAGGGCCCCAGTGAGAGAGATAGAGCAACAAATTCTTTTAAACTAATTATGATTGATTTTTAATTTGATTAAAGGTGCACATTAGTCGTTTGTTTGCAAATTGATGCTTATCAGTGATAGTTTAACCATTTTCATTAGACAAAGGGAGATTTGAGGCCGTGGCCTGGTGGTTAGAGACCTGATGTTTGGATTGAAAGGTTGCCGTTTCGATTCCCGGGGCGGACAGGTCATGACTGAAGTGCCCCTGAGCAAGGCACCTAACCTCTAACTGGTCCCCGGGTGCCATTTCTAGGGCTGCCCACCACTCCGTGCACGTGTGCTCAGTGCCTCCTAGTGTTCACTAGTGTGTATATGTGTGTTTCACTGCACAGACTGGGTTAAAAATCAAATATATATTTGACATGCTTAGTAAGCTAAAACTTACATACTCTCTAAAATGACTAAGTAATGCATCTGGATAACCTAACTAATAAGTATTTTATACAAACCCCTTCTACTTGGATCTATGTAGAGTGTAGGAGGCAAGGCAGTTTTCAGACAAATGCATATTTGTACTCAGAAGGAGCAGTTACATACACACAAAGTCAGTTTTGTGTTTTCCTGTCTTTACCATATTTACTTTTAAAATGTAATGCTTCTCTCTCTCTTCTGGATGTACTCAAGCGAGTAAGTTTGTTTTCAGTTGTGACATTTCTTTCAGCAATGATGGTTAAAATGCGGCCATGCAATAATTAAAATGACACGTCTGATATGTATGTCACATGACAGGAACGCGCTAAATATAAACCCAAGCATCTCTTTAGGGTTTGATGTCTATACAGCTAACCAATGAACCAGAATAGCTGTTCTTTTCTCAGCTGCACTGTTAGCTACTGAAATCTCAACAGCCTTCAAACACATCAAGTTATAAAGCATATACGAAAGAGGTAAAAGATAAGAGACATTTTCCTTTATACATTCAGAATGGTCTTTTCTGGGTGATGATAATCATTTATTTATTTACTTATCTACTGTTTTCTGCGTGAAGCTATTTACCACAAAATGTATAACAGAGTTGACCTCAGGCCATTCAAACTGATGGGCTGAGACAACACACAGCCTGCTAACCTTCAAGCTAACATTTCTCTTCGTGTACCAGAATAAATTCCAGTAGTGAAGACTAATAAAAATTTAAACATCCTGTGAATTATTCACATTTCTAAATAGTTTTGCTCACAGCTGTGCTTTTGTCAGCAACATTTTTCTTGTACAAGTGTGCTGCACTAAATGCTGAGATTGCCTTCACAAATGTCACGTCTGTGATATATTCTGACAAAATAAGGCAAATAGGCAGCAATTAAGGCATCTAAGAAATCAGACAGCATTGTTCTTTTGAACCTGTAGGATGGAAATGGTCTCAATCAAAAACCCCCGATATGTTTAAAGACCAACCTGTTTAGAAACCTAAACATAAAATGTGCATACATAAAACGAGAAGAGGTACAAATATTCAGCTGTGTGATTACTTTGTTTCATACAGTGGAGAAAATAAATATTCGATCCCTTGCTGATTTTGTAAGTTTGCCCACTGACAAAGATCAATAATTTTAACAGTGAGAGATAGAATATCAAAAAGAAAATCCAGAAAATTACACTTTTTTATAAAATATATACATTTAATTGCATTTTGCATAGAGAAACAAGTATTTGATCCCTCTAGCAAACAAGACTTAATACTTGGTGGCAAAACCCTGGTTGGCAAGCACAGCAGTCAGACGTGTTTTGTAGTTGATGATGAGGTTTGCTGACATGTCAGGAGGAATTTTGGTCTACTCCTCTTTGCAGATCATCTGTAATTCATTTAGATTTTGAGGTTGTCGCTTGGCAACTCAAACCTTCAGCTCCTTCATATATATATATTCATTTAATACATATTAACAAACTAGCATAAAACTATAGCTACAGTAACATGGTTTCTGAGATTCTAGATTTAACACGTTTGGTTTAACATTATTCACTGCACATGAGCAATTTATTCTTCTCAATCTGTGAGGCTTTCCTTTAGTTCCTCTTGTTTCCATGTACTTTGTACTTAAAATAGTGGATAAGCCACTTTTAATCACACTTAGAGTAAAATGACTGAAAAGATTGACTGATTGATCGCTGCCCTCTCCAGGGTGTGTTCACATCTTGCTCATAATGATTCTGGTTGGTACAAAGTTATAATTGACTCTTGCAATTACTGTCTTTTGGGTTTGTATAAAATATATACATTTAATTGCATTTTGCATAGAGAAACAAGTATTTGATCCCTCTAGCAAACAAGACTTAATACTTGGTGGCAAAACCCTGGTTGGCAAGCACAGCAGTCAGACGTGTTTTGTAGTTGATGATGAGGTTTGCTGACATGTCAGGAGGAATTTTGGTCTACTCCTCTTTGCAGATCATCTGTAATTCATTTAGATTTTGAGGTTGTCGCTTGGCAACTCAAACCTTCAGCTCCTTCATATATATATATTCATTTAATACATATTAACAAACTAGCATAAAACTATAGCTACAGTAACATGGTTTCTGAGATTCTAGATTTAACACGTTTGGTTTAACATTATTCACTGCACATGAGCAATTTATTCTTCTCAATCTGTGAGGCTTTCCTTTAGTTCCTCTTGTTTCCATGTACTTTGTACTTAAAATAGTGGATAAGCCACTTTTAATCACACTTAGAGTAAAATGACTGAAAAGATTGACTGATTGATCGCTGCCCTCTCCAGGGTGTGTTCACATCTTGCTCATAATGATTCTGGTTGGTACAAAGTTATAATTGACTCTTGCAATTACTGTCTTTTGGGTTTGTCTTTGCACATTGTGGAAACTTGTTCAATAACTTGTTTCTGCAGCATTAGAGCAGAAAAGTGTGTGTGTGTGTGTGTGTGTGTGTGTGTGTGTATGTGCTGTTGAGTGTAATCATTGCTTTATTTGAGTTTAATCAATTCACCCTTCACCCCCTCCCACTCCTTCTGCTATTTATTATGCATTATTTGCCCTTTTTAAACAATTTGCTACAAACCCTCTCATCTCATTTGGTATTCAGATTAACTTAATGTTATTATCTCAATTAATACAATGACACATGCAAAATACATCTCTGTATAATTCCAAAGACAAAAAAGCCACACATTTGACAGCTGCAAAAACCAAAGTCCTCAAGACTAAGAGACCGATCTGCTGTAGGATGTGATGCATTGATGCCATGTCGGTCTATATATATGTGCTTTATTTATCTTCGGCAGAGATTATAAAGTTGTAGAGCTACATGATTTAGAAATAAGTCTAATGTTTGCATGCTTCCACAAGTCTTGACATTATTTTATGTGATGCCTCATCATGTTGCACTTAAACTGCCATAAAGACACACATCAAGCTTATCACCTTAATTTTAACTTTGTTCTTTTTTCCATGCAAGTTAAGCTAGCTACCCAGCGATTAAATAACATGCATTCTTTTCACCCGGCTGTCCGACAGATTTCCATAATTCTTTTAGTCAATTACATTTTCCTTCCTTTTCTGACAATCGTTTCTATATTGGGAAGTGCAGGAGGGCCTCGGGTGGGGTTGGGGGATAAAATGAGATGCACTGATTCTGGCAGGTCAACCCCATTATCTGCCCACTTAACTTTTTCCACATTAATCTCTGTCGCAACATGACAGAACAAACTGCATTTAAAATACTACCGTCATGACAAAAATAGACCACTGTAAAATTTGAAGGGGTTTTTTTGCGGTTGTTTAAAAATTGCTGATAATGTGTTTGACCTAATGAGCAGTTTTGCTTTATTCTATACACTACAGTAAGAATTAGAATAGAATAAAACAAAACTGCTTATTTTGATCAAACACATTAAATTATTTTAAACCCAATTAATGATAATTTTGAAGTGGTCTCGTATTTTTGTTTCTACGACTGTGCATTTAGAATAAAGTTCCAGGGATGGACGGTACATTATGGTACTACAGTAGTCTGCTGCGTAAATCCCTTCTAATGGCTGGCACCTTGAAAATGGAATTCTTTTTCTTTTATGAAGAAGGCACCCGAGTGGTTAAACACTGAGCTTATCCATATGAATCTGGTAAAGCTCTGCAGCAATGGAATGTGTGAGTCCATATATGAATATAATTGAGTATTTAAGACCAGGAATACCTGTTTTGCACCTTTGTTTTCTATAGCTTGCCAGCTAGACAAATTAAGATATTGTCATAAAGGTTCTGGAGGTAACTGGATTGGATTAGTGTAAGATATCTGATAATATCTGTTTACAACATTTATCGTAATAGGAAGGATCTGTAACAGTAATTATGTAATTAAGTAAATCAGTAAAAATCAAGATATCTGACAGTAATCTCCTACTGGACAGCTGACATCAAATAAAAGCAGATATATAAACAATGTTAAATAATGTAGGTGTATTTTTAACAGCTTTATTCCAATGATTATTAAACAAATGAGTAATGAATCTGTTAATTTCAGTTTTCTATCTTGTTAACTACTGTGCTAACCTTTACTACTTCCACCTGGTTTACTGTAAATCACCTCTGAAGAGATTCTTAAAATCCCAGCCAGAGTGAAATAGTGTATCAGCTAGCTGGTTTGCTAACTTAACATAAAAGTCCTTATACTAAATCACATAATGCAGAATACAGCAACAAAGCTGTAATTACAATAAGTGAAATGATATTAGGTACAGTGAAACCTTGAGTTCCGAACGATTTATGTCGACTTAACGTACAAACAATTTGAGTTACGAACTGACGCAAACCAAACACGTGACGTCACTGTGTAACCAGGGTTACAGTGATCCCAAAGGGGAAAGTTCAAAATGGCTCCATATTCCCTACATTGCTCACTATGCAGTACACTCATATAGGGGAATAAATCAGGGAGGGTAGTGAACGATTTCAGACACTACCTATTGTGGGATTGGTCAGTACTGCGCGAAGGCAGATTCCACCACATAAACATCTGCCCTGCACACTATCAAATTAGTTATGAACAACAAAGTGCCCTAATTAATTCTAACGTCATCATATATTTTGTACAATAAAAAATATTGGCGAAATATTATATTCGGTAAATCTGCTACTTACATTTGTAACCGCTCAGGTCCACCATTACTTCCAGTCAAACAAGGTAGTGCATTATGGGTATCTGTGACTTACTAGTGTACATCGGATGTACACTAGGTTTTGCAGTGCATAATGGGATTCTTTTGAGTGCACAAGTACTGCACTGGGTTTTCGGACATTCACACAAAATGGCTAAAGCCATAAAAAGTGCACTATAAAATGAATAGGGCGCAGTTTTGGACGCCACCTACCTATCTGTTAGGGTGCAATGACTTCCTCCGACCGTTAGGAGGCTGTGGGCGTAACTACAACACACCTGATGAAGAAGAAGTGAAAGTTTGGAAGATGCTATTTGTGCTAATGCTGTTTGTTTAGTGTAGTTTAAAGTTAATATATTAGATATTTAGATTATCTTTATTTATTTACATTGGATGAAATTGAGGATACAATAAATATCCTGGAGAGATCTGTTCATCATTTTTTTTGTATCTTATTATAAGTTTATAAGTAACACAAACCAAGTACGTACACTGCAGTGTGAGGCAAAGAAGTTTTCTAAGGTGAATAAATTATTATTGATATTTACAATGTATAAAAGTGTATTTATTTAAGTGACAGTGTACTAGTATTCATAAGAAAAACTATATAAGACATTTACATTATTTCTTATGAGGGGAAATAGATTTAGCATGCGAACATTTTGACTTAAGAACTCACTGGAACCAATTAAATCCACAAGTCAAGGTTTCACTGTATATGGTACAGGACAAAGCCAAAATTACTCTTAATATGCAATTTACACGATCGCATCGATTTAAATTTGACCAGAATAGCTAGATTAAATCCATTGGGTATTTTTATTTTAGAGGTTAAGGAACTGAGCTGCTGGTTCAAGCCTCATCTATGCCATAATGCTGCAGTTGGGCCCTTGAGCAAGGCCATTAAACCTTAATTGCTTACGCTGTTAACTGTCACAGTACCGTAAGCTGCCTGCTAAATGCCAAAATGTAAATTAAAATGATGTATGATACAATGCAAACTAGGAAATAAATGCTAAAATCTATTTTATCACGGATTATATTGAGGCAGGAGAAATCCACATTCTGATCCATACTGTTCACAAACTGTTCTGCAACATGTACATTGACACTTTTCTATCAGGACTAGCATTAACTTCTTCTGTAATTTCAGCTACAGTAGCTCGTCTGTTGGATCCACACATGCATCAGTGAGCCTTAAGTCATGGACGAGCTTGTCTAAGTATGATTAGTCAACCCAGTCAATGAGATTAAACACATAAAAAGTAATGCAGTCAAAGCAAGCACGCATTTTGTAATAAATCAAAAGAAAATAGGTATGCCAAGACATTTTAATGTTAAAACTATTTACACTCTCCAGACATCAGTCTTAAACTCTAGTTTTGAAAAGCTGTAATGATGTTATCATTCTGTTACAGTATGTTGCATATTTATTTTACAATGAATGAACCAATGCCTTAAACGGTCTTAAGGCACCCAATGATGGGCAAAGTAGGACAATGATAATGGGCAATAAAATATTTTTTCTACTGTGCTTCTCCAATATTCGTTCAGTGCTTAATACAATGTGCTTTCAGAAGATCCTTCAACTGCAAACACTCCTTAAGAACAGTTCTTTTTGTGAAAGTCCCCGGATAAAAAGACAGAAGTGCATTTAATTGCTGAATTAACAATAGTGACCAAGATTTAGCAAACGACACTGTAGAGCATAAAGCAGCCTCAAGATGAAACACTGTTTGGCACTTCTTAAGTTCACCTCTGGAACAATTCTCCTGCATTAACATGAAAACTATATAATGGCAGATCAAGACAAATACTAACAACCAGTCTGATGAATATCTAAAAACGATACAAGCATTTTAAATGCGTGATAATTACATGACAATAAAGGCATTTTTCGTAATTCAGACAGCATCTTTGAGTACGGTTGAATTATCAATTGGCAAGTTGATGACTAGTGCAAATTGTTAAGGTTATATGCAATACTCCTACGAACCTAAGAACTTAAAACCATTATGCATAGGACATAATAAGACATAGGAAATAAATAAGACATGTAGTTTTGATTTGAGATGTTTTGTGACATTTCACATACAGCATTATTTACAGATTTAACATAAACAAAGTTTAAACAATGAATTTCAGCATTATGGTTTCTAACATTTAATGACCAACCAATAAATCATTTTTACTTCATGCTATGGAGTGATTGCTCTTAATTCTTTATTGTTTGGCATCCTAGAAAACCTACAATGTGTCTAGACAATAATGTGATGTTGCCTAATAAAATGAATCCATACACATTAGTTTTGCTATGAAATAGATAACTGCAATAAGTACCAATATTAAGTTTTATAGGTTGTATGGGGAATACATAAATATCCCAATATCCAGTTATAACCACTCCATTTGTTATATACGGTCTCCTATAAATTACCACACATGGAAGTACCAGTTACTGCATTAAGCCCCTTCACTAAACCATTAAACTGTTTCCATTAAAGAAGGCAGGTGCAACAAATTTCACTTGGCAATAGGAGGCAGCAGAATTTGAATCACACAATTTTGGTCCTTTGGGAATTCTCATTGAGCCTTTAAAATGTAAAATGAAGTTTGATGTGCTGACATCAAAAGTCAGAGGTCAGGTTCGGTTTTTGACATCCATGATTACAGTCCACCCTGCACTGCTCTTACCAATCATCTCAAACTGAGAAGTACTGAGCCTGTACGTGATTAAATAAAAATGCAGTACATTCAGCTGGTTCGTGTTGCTTTTTTTCTTTACATCAAGTGAAGTGTCAAAGTTGGAGGGCTAATGTATTTTATGTCTGAATGAAAACATACAAAGCCTTAAACTGCCAATGTAACTGATATTAGTCAATGATCGCAGCTTGAATTATAGAATTTTACTCAGAAGGGAAAGTCTTTATGACTTTCATTAGATTTTGTACAACATTTATAGGAATTCTAATCAGAGGCATCTGTTAAATACTGCAGTAAAAACTTATCTTACATAATCATCATCTGGACAGCTGATATGAAATTTCCAGATTTGCATTTAAGCAAAATATTATACAGTACTAGAAAAAAAAACATACAATTGAAACAATATAAAAGAAAGTGGATGTACATGCAAAAGCTTTATGCCATCACCTATTCTAAGGAATATTAAATAAATAAGTAATACATCAGATTTTTATTTTCCAGTGTTTGTTAACTGTGTGCTTACCTTTGGATATTCTTAAATCCTGGCCAGTGTGAAATGGTTTATCAGCAAGCTGGCTCGCTTACTCAGCATAACAAAAGTCCTTATCCTGAATCACATAATGCAGAATACAGTACCAAAGCCATAATTACACTATGAAGCTGTGCTAAAAGGATATTTCTAACGATTTAAAATGACATCGAGTACACTTCTTCAGTAAAACCTTGAGTTACGTATGGTTTAACATACGAACATTTTGGGTTAGGAACGATTTATTTCCACTCAACTTTCGGATTACAAAACGACTCATAACATGTGATGTCACTGTGTAACCGAGTTTAGGGTCAAATGACTTCTTCCAACCAGTAGGAGGATTTAGTAACATACAGCAGGAGGATGTTAATATATTGTAAAGTTAATATATTGAGAAAGTAAAGTTTCAGGGTTCAATATACTATATGTGTCGCTAACTGAAGAACTGAAGGTTTAAACCTTATAGACTTTTATGGACTTTTTAGATTATCCTCCAAAATGTACTAATTTTGGATGAAATGTAAATAGGGGGCGACACAAAATACCCTGGTGAGATGTTCATAGCATCATGGGGTAAAGAAGTTCTTTTCAAAGGTAAGATTAGTAGTCATGGGAAAAAATATAAGACATCATTCTATTTCCATTATTTCTTATGGGGGAAATAGATACGAACATGTGAACATTTTGACTTAAGAACTCTCTGGAACCAATTAAATTCACAAGTCAAGGTTCCACTGTATATGGTACAGGACAAAGCCAAAATTACTCTTAATATCCAATTTCCACGATAGCATCGATTTAAATTTGACCAGAATAGCTAGATTAAATCCATTAGGTAATTATAATTTAGAGGTTAAGGTACTGAGCTGCTGGTTCCAGCCTCATCGATGCCATAATGCTGCTGTTGGGCCCTTGAGCAAGGCCATTAAACCTTAATTGACTGTTAACTGTCACAGTACCGTAAGCTGCCTGCTAAATGCCAAAATGTAAATTAAAATGATTTATGATACAATGCAAACTAGGAAATAAATACTAAA
>JAYDZF010000007.1:5896202-5907832 GCA_034509105.1 Microcambeva barbata | reverse complement strand
TGCAGATGTTGGCTTTTTGTTTGCACTGCAATTTTAATTCCCCTGGTCAGATAAAGATCATGTAAAAGCTGACAGTGCCAACCGTAACACAGCACTTTTTTATTTATCGCTGGTCTGTTTATGGTTTTTTTTCTTTTGATAACATTTGGCCACCTGAGTCAATTTTCTTAACCATAAAATAACAGGGTGAATTTATTTCCAACATGGGTAAGGGACTATTATTCCAGAAGGTTTTTAATGGGTGCAGTAAAACCAGCCTTTTTTATGTGGGTACAAAAAGGTTCCTGGCTTTAGCCAATAATGATAATAACCACGGCATTATGAGGTATTTGAACCCAGCAAATAGTTCATATCTTCAGTCACAGAAAGAAAAAAAAGCACCAAATTCCCAAGATTGTCATAACAGTAATGCTTTAATAGGGTGTGTAAACTTTTGATTTTAACTTTAGGTTTAATTCAATTGCACCAGCTCTGCACAGCAATAATAACAGCCAACACCGAAACAACCACAACACTGAGTTAAAACAAACAGTAGGTAAGAAAACTATTTTTATGTAAAACAAAAAAAAAAACCTAAGCTGACAGGGGTTTGGATGTTATAACTAAGAGATGTGAACACAGATGTACACAATATGAGGGCAGTGATGGCAGATGGCATTTTTTAATCTGTATATTCTTAAACTGATACATAGTTTAAGGTATTTATGAATTGTTTATGTGCAGCCACATTTTATATCAAAATTTAACTAAAGACTTAAGAATTCTTAAGTGATTTTCTCATTTTCCCTTTGAGTCCAAATGTAATACAAATAAATATACAAAGAATGAAATGTATTTAAACTTCAGGACTGATACAAGAAAAACAGTTTAAAGGCTGTTTGTGAGGAGAAAAGTTTTGATTAAAGATGCAGTAGGTCTTACCAGAAATAATTCAAAGACTAGAGGATCTAGCACTTAGATGCAGAAGAGTTGCATTAACTAGACGATGGCAAACTTTTCATATACAAAATAGAGCAATTAAGTTGAGTGTGTGTATCACCTCACACAAACCTCCCCTGCTCAAAATGCATGAACACAAACCAATAAAAGAATAACCAAATATTAGAAAAACCTTGGCAGGAATTAATCTAGTCATTGTTTGAAAGACAGTTGTAAATGTTCCCAAGAACCCCCTCCAACAGATCTACAGTGCTAAGTATGGAGATAATCATGATGAACGTTCTACTATTGGGACGTGTGTGAAGAGATGAGGCCAGTGTATTTATTGTGTGGGTAACGTATCATTATAATAAAAAGTAACATTCTATATTTTGTGTTATAATGTTTATTTTATAGGTGAAAAATAACAAGCTCAAATTTTTTGCACTTGCCTGAACTGTACATTTTGACAAATATTTAAACATTTTATTGCATTTATTACATTTCAATACTTTTTAGATGATTTCCTAACAATGAGCTGAGAGGCAACACAAGCCCAACCACTTGTGAGACACTTTATATTCTCATTAGTGAAGCTGATCAAGTCTGTGTGTGCAGGTCCACGACTGCACCTGCAGCTCTGCAATCATTCTGTTATTGGTTAGCAAGCTTAGAAACAACTAAACAGGATCCAATCTTCAAGTAGGCCAAACAAAGCAGACACGGGGAAGGGCTTCAAACACTGATACAATCCACAGGGCAAAAAAACTAAGCAAGGTTACAAGTTACTTTGTATTTAGACTGAACATATTATACAAGATAAGATGAGAGGAAACATTTAAGAGTACAAAAATATTTTTGAATGTAAAATCTGGAACAAAACTATACTAAAATATATATAACACGACTTGGACAAAACACGACTTGTGATTCCTCATCCTGTCAATACTTTAAACTGTGACTATTACACTGAATATAGAAAAGGGGAGTCTGAGAAGATAAGCAGCTAATGACCAGGTCTGCTAAGAGTAAAATATAAGAGATGTCTGATGTTCTGTTCAACACAACTGTCAACATTTGGAAGAATAAGACTGTAGCCAACATTTCTGGCTTCTGTTGCAGGAAACAAACTTTCCAAATTCCAAAAGTGAAAATAAAATAAAATAGACACATGAAAATCGTCTTCATTCATGGTAGAATACCCAGTGGTGCACTTTCAACAAGATTATACTATATATATATGTGTATATATGTGTGTATATATATATAGTATAATCTTGTTGATTATATAGTGCAATGCAACCATATCATGCTTACATAAGAACAAGACCCCATGTCTACTATAAGACACGGAGTATGTTCAGTAATGTTTTGAGGTTGCTTTGCTACTCTAAGCCCTTGGTGCCTTGAAACTCTGTTTAAAAGCTGTAGGCCAAAAACACACATGAAAATGAATAAAACACACACTGAGAAAAAGATTTTAACCTACTATACCAAACTTTAAAGGTGGAAGGTGTTTGTTACACCAGAGCTCAAAAGTGCAAAAATCACATTTCATTAGAATTGCTTTGCAGTCATTACTTCTAAATGTGGCTCGACAGAATAACAATTTAACGTACCAACAATTTTGTCCATGTTCATTGTGTTTGTTTTCATGTTGACAAATGCAAATTCATAAAATAAAGAATAATCAGAACAATATATCAATGTTGCTAATGATTTATAAATCTTTCATTTCATTGCCGTTCGAGTGTTAATGGAACAAATGTGCCTTCTATAAATAATGCTCACCGAAACAGTAAGCATATAAACCAGTTCGGATCCCTGATAAAAGTTCATTAATACTGAAAAAACACAGATTAGCAAGAGATATATTGAAATAAAGACATTTTCAACTCCACAAGCGCACAATCACTCACAGTACAACAACAAAGTTCACACCCCATCAACAAGAACCAACCAGCAGATTTACGAACACCAGCTACCAGCTACCAACAGTGCAACTGCACTCCAATAATACGAATAGAGAAATAGAAAGAGAGTTACAGATCAACAGCACGTCATGCCACTCCACCACAGCAGTACACATGACACCATGGTGGAACTTACAGCCATGTTTCAACCGATTTCCCCTGACCGATGACACGTGGCTAGTCAACAGGGCGGCCATCTCGAGCTACGTTTGGGCCTGCCTGGGTTTCATGTTGATAAGGTGCAAAAAAAAAAGAAACATAAATCCATGGGATGTCGTTTTCTTTATTAAAAAAATAGTTACAAAATCTTTAGCTACATGAAAAGAAACATACGTACACCTTAAAGAATAAAGGGGCTTAAAAGTCAAGTTAGGAGTCATTTGTTTTATTTTCTACTTTGTGTAACATGCCTGGGTAGGAGGCGAAGTCATAAATCGTGTCTGAGGGATGATTTAGACCTGAAGAAGCTTTAAAAGAAAGATTTTCATGGGATGAAAGGGTGCAAAATAGTATGACTGTGAGGGAGAATGCATCACAATAGAACTATAGCATTGTGTTTTAAAATACATTGCTAGAATGTCCTGCACATAAATGATTACAACTTGAAATTTCTATTACCCTTGAGATGTAAGAGCTAGTTTACTCAGATGCTTAAGGCATGATGCACTGAAGCAGAATGTAGCCTCATATAGGTGAACTGGTGGGGTGAAATATACATTTTATACATCTAATAGATAGAAGGCATTATTTGTAGTAAGAATTCCAAACAAAAAGTTTTTAGAAGTCACACTAGATTTTATTTAACCAATGATTCTGCAATGCATCATGAGGTGCAAGTGAAGTGTCAAACATTATATATCATGATTAAGCAAACCTTACATTTTCTGCTACGACTATGTCACACAAAGTAGAAAAAAACTTGGGAGTATAGTATAGAAACTCTTTCACCAGCCCTTTCAAAGCCTCTGTGGAAAGACATTACTATCTGAAATATTACACATTTGAACATCGTGATGAGCATTCTGTCAATCAGTCATAAAGCATTTACACACATATATGAAATCAGTAGGACAGGATCAGATCAATGAGTGGATGATATGAGCATGTAACAGTATAGTGTGTACAGTTACATTGTAATGAGTAACACAGTGCAATTTAGAATGGTGAAAATAGTTTTTTTTTCTTTACATGAGTATGATGATTTGCATAAACACATAAATATACATACAGTAAAATAGTTATAACTTTAAGTTTAAGCATTTTCTGGGACCTAAACCTCTTAATACTTGGTCATTCTGTTTGTTACAGATGTCTGGCTCTTTTTTATTCTTGTGGCATAGAAAGCAGTCCTTACCTGGTAGTGGATGTTGGCACAATCAGTAAGGGCGGTTGGCATCTTTTGGCCTCTTTAACTGGACCTTAAGCCTCTTCATGCCAATCTGGAAACCGTTCATGGCCTGAATGGCAGCTTGGGCACTGGAGGGGTTATCAAAGCTTACAAAGCCTGAATAAAGGAGAAGTACAAAAAAGATTTAAAAAATGAACCTTTATGGCATTTTTTTCATGTTGTTACGGCCACTCAATCCACAGGACATCTATAAATCATTTACAATGTGGCAACTTGAGCTCTCCTCTCAACCCATGTTGCCCAGTGAGTATCAGACCATTTTTAATCATTTTAATTTTCTGTCTATGCTATGTATGATTAGAGTGAGCACCAGTAGGATAGTTGGCCCTCATTTAGTAGTACTAGTTTAGAAACTTCGGGCTGCCCTACCCTCTCTGTTCTTGTTAACATTCTTGTTACAAGCTCTCCGAGTTATCACTCATGTGTCGAAGAGAAATGATCCTGCAGCTCTTCTAGACTTTTCTTATCGCCCGCTCTGCTGGCGGACCAGCCAAATTTGCTGCCCTCCAGCTGATTCAATCACCTGGCTATAGTTCGGATTTAATTTCTTGGGAGAGGCTGTGTTTTTGTCAGGCCAGCCAGAGATAAGGCGGCAGCTTTTACAAACCTTTTAACAGAGCCAAGCCTGTCAGACAAGTTGTAACCTCCTTCATAAATCTTCCTCATGGCTGTCCTGCTAATCCAGACCAACCCCTGCCAGCAGCCGTCTGAGGTGACAAAGCTAAAGACAAGATGACTGGATAGAAGGGTACTAAATCGTACAAGCTTGTGAGCCCTATAAATCTTACAGCCCCACTTTCTGCTATGTTTTATAGGAAACTCTGCACTTTACAAGGCCTGCTACTTTCAAGACTAGACATTAAATATACTTTAAAGGGCATTAGTGTTTGATACGGTTCATAATGGAGAGAAACTTTATTAGTTCTTGTATATGTTCGGTGTGTTATAAGTAAACCATATTAATCCACCACCACCACTAGTCTTCACACAACGTAGAGTAGTTCCAAGCATCAATTCCTTTTATGCCAAATTTGGACCTTAACATTTGCATGTTATGACAAAAAACAAGATTTATTAAACTGAAACTAAAATTTCTTTGAGCCTGTGCTCTTTCTAATCAGGTAGATTGAAGTCTGATGTCATCTTCAGGTGTTGTGACTAATAAGCCTGGTCAGATGTGTTAATCAGCTATAACCATTGTGACCCATGTATTCTTACTGTGTGTGATTTTTTTAATACCCAAACCTGCCTGTTTTCCAGCCATCGCCCAGATCACTGTAAGTTTTATCACATTTTATTGATTTCAACGTGTGACTGGAACAGTTACAAATGTTCTATAACAGACTTTTACGACCCGGGAAGGCTTCCCACTACATGACATTTGAGATATGAGTGAGGATTTTCTTCATTCAGCCACATAAACATTTGTGAGCTTTGGTTACTGATTTGGGTAATAAAAAATGCTGGCTGACATACCGTGCTACAGTTCATTCCAAAGGGGTTGGACGGGATCGAAATTAAGGCTCAGAGTAAACGTGTCCGTCTCTTTACCAAGCAAATCATTTTATTATAAGCCTGGTGCAGGGACACTCATCCAGCAAAAGAAATGATGTAAGAACTTAACTAACTGAAACATCAACACTACCACAACAACAACAAAAAAACACCACAACCATATCATTGTTTCTTTTTTGCCAAATGTACAAGTTGGTATTATGGTGGACAATTGTTTATTTGAGTTGTTGATTTCAGCTTGTTACACATTCAGTACGATGGTAGCATGCTTAACCCCCTTTTAACTAACACATTGTTGCCATTGTTTCAGCTCAGAGTAGTGAGTAGTGAGTTTCACAACCAAATGACAGATGAGTCCTCAGGTTAGGTCCGTCAGGTTCGGTTCTCTGAGCTTGAGTGACTTCATAACTGTGCTGTTTAAGCTTCAAGACATTTTCATGTTTGAAAAAGATTTAGAGTTTGATTGAGGTGAACAAAGCTAACCCACCAACCCTCTGACATGTGTGCAGCCACCATATAAATTTTGCCACCTATACAAGGTGTGTCCATACGCAGAACCAGCACTGTGTATAGAGAGACACACCCTGATTCTTTACCCAATTTTGTTTAGGCACCATCAATCAGCCAGAAGAAAGGTCCCTATCCGGCTTAATACCCCACCCCAATATGAACAGCCAATCATTTATGTGGACACTCAGCAAAGCCAGAACATGCAGACTAAAGCAGGAATTTTCAACCTTAGGGAGCTTTTACTTTTTAGTTTTTTTAGTTTGGGGTTCAAGGTCAAAACAGGGAAGAAGGCTCATGTCCAAGAAGGTTGAAAACCCCTGGACTAAAGCAGCTCTATAACGTAATGCAGTGTTATTATTTGATACTTCCATGTTGAAAGTCACAGCCAATTCTATTGGCATGTGTTTACAACTTTCGGCCATGTATTTTAAATTGTGTGTGTGTGTGTGTGTGTGTGTGTGTGTGTGTGTGTGTATGGCTGTACTGAGTAATTATAGTCTTTACAATTCATTTTCCTTCTGGTTATAATCCTGCTAAATGAGACAGACTTTGATCAGTGTTAAATATTGAGTGAATAATCACTGTGGATTAAAAACAACATCTTAAAAGATCTACCAGGCAATTTAGATCCCTGCTGTAATGCTGTTCAAATCCTTTCTCTGTGCCACCTTAACCAGCCTCCTGGACATTCCCAGGTCATGAGCTGAATATCTAGACCTGTGTTTTCTTAATGCCGAGCATTTCTTTTACTGAGCGTTTACCTCTGAAGAGAAGATTGGATTTTTATTTCACATCTGTTTTCTGGACATAAATGGGTTTACATAGACGCGCTACATGTATATACATTTATATACATACATAGTCTTGGTGATTCAAGGCTAAATGAAGAGCAAAATATTTGCATTATTCGTCATAGATTTTCCTCATCATTCACTAAACTGGTGTAGCGTGTTTCAATCAGAGCAGAAAGAAGCTGCAGGATATGTACAATTTTAATTTCACAGCATCTTAATCTAATTTGTTGTTGGCTTTGGAGGAGACAAAAATGAACAAGTAGTGGTTCATCATTCATGTGGACAGAGACAAAAATAAACTTCATTATAAAGGCATTCTGCACTGATAACTCACCCCCCCCAAAAAAAAATCGTTGATGTTTAAATGTTATTTTGAGTTAACATTCCTAATGTTGGAGCTTAGTGGGTTTGGCTTTAATCTGTGTCTTCCATTGTCATCAGATAACCATGATTACCTGTAATTGCAGCAGCTGTAAAGTGGAACCATATAATGGGATCTTAAAGTAATGGCAGCCAAGCATTTAATCTTTAGGCCGCACCTTCCTAAAGTATGACACAACCAGGAAGTGTCAGGACCCTCTAGATATTAAAAAATAAATGTAAAAAGTAGCAATGTTAAACGAGTACATATGTAAGCAAATAAATCCTCCCTACCTGCCTATTCCATTTTTATTACAGTGGAAAGTGTTAGATGACATGAATCCTTCTATTAGTTTATGCTGTTCTCATTGACCAAAGATAGTTGAATTAAGTGATTATTTGTGGATTCGCATTGTACTTAAAAAAGAATTAAGGTTTAAGAAGTATGGTTAAGGACTCGGGTCCCACGGGTACTGAGCCCTTGCTGTGAAGTTACAATGCCAGCCATGTAGAGCTTTACTACCTTTGAAAGTAATTTGAATGTGAATTTGAGTGCAACATCCAGCATTACCTGACCTTTCTTAAGGGCAAAGCTCTAAAGATAGGCCTTCCATGATTAGTAAAGGCCAGAAAAGGTAACAAGAACACGGTTCAGGATGTGCATATGGATACTTATGTATGTAGTCGATGAAGCGATTCATCTGTGACTCCATGGAGGTGGTGTTTATACATTTACAATACAATTTTCTTGTCAACCAAGCCTCACTGGCAGGGAAGGCTACACTTATCTAAGGTTGGAAACCTGGGAATTTGCAAGCAATCATTAAGCATCCCAGAAAATTTGTTACAAAATTTGTTGTTTAGCGCTCCTGATTCTTCTGAGGTTTAATATCCTATAAAGCCTTGCTGATGAGCAGGATCCAGGGGAACTGCTCACTCAAATGTGACGCCACTTTTCCACCGTTAATTGCAAATTGATTAGTAGAGACATGGGAAATAAAAAGAGGAGAAAAAAACCTAATCATGGCAAGGCAAGCGAAGCATGAGAAGATTTTCAAAGGTGCCAAGCGACAATCCTCCTTTTTTCTTTTTTGATGAGCATCAGGGGTACTCACCAAAACATTTGCTCTGATTGGTGGCCCGGTCCACAAAGACTTTGGCAGAGATGACATTGCCAAAGGGCAGAAACATCTGCATGAGCTCAGCGTCCCCAAACTCCTGCGGTAGGTGATAAATAAACAGGTTACAGCCCTCTGGCCCTGTAGGAACAGATACAGAAGAACTGTCAATGCACACTGTGGAACAAAATATGCACCACATAAGGCGTAGAATGCGTTGTGTGTAGACGGACACATTGTCCAGTGTTTCAGGCGTGTGCTCTTAACCATTCTCAACCAGTGGTAGGATGTAACAACTCATCACAGGACTAAAAAATTGATTCTTGATTCGGTAACCCTTGATCACTGGTTCTGACGACCTTAATCATTAGAATACGACTGGCTTAGTGTACACATGCGTATAGTTATTTCAGACTATTTTCAGAGTTAACTCATTTGGTACTTTATACAAGCAACATTTAACAGTACATGTTCTCAATAAATGTACTAGACTGGGGGAAGAGACCGGAGCACCCGGAGGAAACCCATTCAGACACACAGAGAACATGCAAACTCTACAGCGAAACGACCTGGACCGACCGGGGATCCAACCCAACTGTTACCCACTGAGCCACTACTGTGAGTTCCAGTGTCTCTAAAGGTTTAAGTTGAAAAATGATGCTTATATGTTGAAAGTACCACAGATGTTCTATTTAGCGTACTTTTTTATTGTTGTTATTTCACTGTCACTTTTCTCCTCAGCTAATTCTCACTCTTGAACATTCAGGCAGAACCGGGCAATTATCACCTTTTTTATCCGAGCTGGGCGTGGCCGCTCTTACCTTCACGCTGTTGCTGGGGAATGATGGTCGGTTGCTGGGGAAACGCTTGGCTGATTGGCGCATAGGCGGCAGGATAGGCTGCTGTTGCGGGGCGAGACGAGACGATAAGAGAACGGTGGAGAGAGAAAGAGAGAGAGGAGCAAAAGCAGAGGGAATTCACATCGGTGATTCCAGATTTCACACAACAACTCAAATCATTATGGCACTGTTTCATCATCCAGATGCTGAATAAAAAGTGTGTTATGGTCCAGACCTGGCCAAGCTCATTTTACCATGATTTCACACATGATACAAAGAAACTTGCTAAAAGAAAGCTGAGCAGATGTAAATAACACGTTCACATTACACAACTGGATCTCTTGTAGATCTACCATCGGGAGGAATCACAGATGAGTCTGCCTGGTCTCCTAAACTACGTTTTGTCATGAAAAAAGGGTCAAAACGACAATAAACAAGCTATTAAAGTAGTTTGTGTGCTGATGTGTGGCATAAACACAAAGAGTAAAAATAAATGAAGCTAAGTTGGAGGTTGATGAATATTTTTTGTAATGGAGCATTGTCTGTTGTGCTGATATACTTTAATATAAAACCTCTGTCCCATTTTACAACTCTCTTTAATGCATTCTTACTTGCTGTAGTTCTAAACAGCATTCATTGGCAGTAGCCAGAGTGATCTACCAAGCTAGATTTCTCTCATCAAATCTAGAGGTGACCAATCAGTGAGCGAAGATCAGGGCCAGACTCTTGAATTAACCTCCGTTATTAAAAAAATATAAGAATGATTAATGTCCCGGTGATATACCTTGGTTAAATATTAATATATTTTGAACTGACTATATTCTAAGCATTCAGTTCAGTTCATTTTCTTTATCCCCATCCTAATTAGGGTCGGGGAGGGGTGCTGGAGCCTATCCCACAGCTCTTCAACGGGAACAAGGCACAAGGTAACACCCTGGATTAGGCACCAATCCATCACAGGTACCTACAGGACAATTCAGTGTCTCCAATCAACCTGGTAGCATGTCTTTAAAGTGTGGGAGGAAACCGGAGTACACAGAAGAAACCCACATGGACAAGGGGAGAACATGAAAACTCCACAGAAAGGACCTAGTTATCAGGACCTTCTCGCTGTGCTCCCAACTGAGCCACCGTACCGCCCATATTCTAAGCATTAATACTAAGAATGTGCACCACAAGCTAATAATTAAGTGATTGCAAAAAAATTGCCAATAGAGCTGTCCACCTCATCGGGCTGATTTTACTCATGACATGAGCCTGGTTGCAAAATTGGGCTGAATTAAATTTTTATTAATAGTTTGTGCCTAGCTCGAAATAAAAAATAAGCACAAATACAGTATTTAGGGTTTTTTTTAAGAGAAATAATAGAAGGAAACTGATTCAATTCATTTTGTCATAACAGAGTGTATTGTTAATCCCTAAATAAAACTATTTAATGAGTCTGTTGAAGCATGTGAACTTATTCACATCAAATCTGTTCATTCAAGTTGATGACAATCATGCTTTAAGAAGGTTTCCCAAATATTTGTTTTTAACAATATGGGTATTCAAGTGCACTTAGGAGATGCTCTTTTTCAAAGTGACTTGCAGACAATATTATTGAAGCAGCAACACTGGCCACCTGGGGGCTCATCCCAGCGACTTTAGGATTTGACCACCAGAGTGTTTCTGATGCTTCTAGGTTTCCTTTTTACCCACAACAACGTCCTGAACGTCCTCATCGCCACAAATCTTTTCAAAAATCAAGCTAGTTTAATGGATCATACAAAATTCTCTTGAGATAGAGCTGAAGTGTCACTTCAAGTACACTCTTTGTTGCTGAAGAACACAGAGAAGGATGTAAATATTTTACGATGCAGAAATAAAATCAAAGAAAGAAAGAAAAAAGCACCTGCATAGTGTTGTACGCCGGCGTACGCTTGCTGAAGAGGGTCGGTCACTGTCGGACTTTGTGCTGTACGCAAATGTATAAAGGGAGAAAAATATAAGCATGAAAAAAGAGACAGACAAGCATGAAAAGGAATAAGTAATAATGCTGCTTAGAGACATCCGATGAGCCTGATAGTACTGCTCAAGTAAAAGGGGGCTTTTATGAACAGGGAAATCAGAATCAGAAAAACTTTATTGATCCCAGGGGGAAATTGCAGGTATTACAGTAGCACCATTTATAGAAGAAATAAAAGCACTCTAATAAT
>JAYDZF010000007.1:5523105-5543916 GCA_034509105.1 Microcambeva barbata | reverse complement strand
CAGCTGTGACATACTAAAAGCCAAATCTGTGTGATTGACTCTACCCGTGTGATGGATTACTGGAAGTCAGTAATTACATTAATTAATTTTGTGTCCATTAGGAAAGAAGAATTCCATCCTGCAGCACAAGGTTCAGCATGACTTAAACTCCGGTGCCCTCAACTGCCAGGAGAGTGAAATTATTCAGCAGATTGTCCAACACGACAGAGATATGGCACACTGTGCCCATCTGATGCAAAACCAAAGTCAATCTGCCCCCCCATCTCCAACTCCTGTCATTTGGGCCCCGCTTATCCAGGCCCCACTACAAGCAGCCGCAGCTACAACATCGGTTGCCATCGCCCTGACCCACCATCCTCATCTGCCTCCATCGATCTTCCGCCCTCCAGTCTCTGCTATGGGTTCAACAAATGAAGCCACTACAAAGAGTTGCCATGTCGTACCAACATCAACAACTCCTGGTTCAGCTGCAGACTCGCCTTTGAGCACACCTTCAAAGCCTCATACAGGAATGGATACTCCTCTACTTAAATCATTCAGGGTCCTTCACTCAACAGGGTCACATGAGTCTAGCAGGGCCAATCTTCAATCTACTGGCAGCAGCTGTACTAAAAGTTCACATTTGGGAACTGGTGGAGTGTCTCCCTACCCCACGGGCCATTTTACCAGATCTGCATCGCTAACATCTAGCACAGCTCAACTTCATCCTCCACCTAAACACAAGCAACTGTTTCCACCAAGTACCCCACCACTGTCAGGTCACTTCTTGCAAGACAGTCTAAGTTTTGTAGATATGTCTGGCGGAGGAGCTGGGGACATCATTTGTACAGTGGGTGGATCAATAGGTGAAGCGGTTGGTAGCCCTGTTAGAGCTGCATCAGGTGGAGCAATGGCAGCCGCACTTAGGTGTTCATCAAGTGGATTGTCCTCTTGTGGGTCCCCATCCTTTAGTGGAACTGGTGGAATAATAGCCACGGCATCTTCAAAAAATAGTCGTCTTTCCACTGGTTCACTCGGTCACGTCCAAAGCCAGCTTCTTTATTCTCAGCAAACACAAAAAGTCACAGAGTCAAGTGGGACGCATCACTGCTCGGGTGGTAGTGGCAGAACTTCTAGTACACTAAACCTTTTCCATACACCCACAACGGGATCACCATCCTCCACCCATTTGCACATTACCCCAACGTTTGAAGGATCTCCTTCATTAAACCCACGGTCCACTTCATCCAACCTAAGGTCCGGTATTTCTTCCCAGCTGCCTTCAGATCGATCCGCTTTAGCCTCACTGGCTCAATATGGTTCTGGCAATGCTTCACCCTGCTACACTCCTCTAGCACCTAGCCCTACTTTACAAAGCCCTTTACTGGGGAGAACTTTTCACTACCCCTCTAGTACTGCAGGCTCTCATAGTTCTTTGTTGATGCCCCAGTCCTCCTGCCCTGTTCAGTTGCCTAGTCGACACCCTTCTGGTACAGAGTCTCCAATAGGTCGCTTCTCAGAGGATTTGAAACTGCTGTCCAGTTCTCACCCCATGTTAGGTGGGGAAGTAGCCCAGGCTCTGGCTCAGTCCTCCCCTCGATCCTCGGTAGATCCTGGCTGCCACCTATCCCCTTATTCTTCCCCAACACTGATGCCCAAGCCGTGTGGCTCCATATTGGGGCACATTGCTCTTCCTGCACAGACTTCTCCCAGCTCAAGACATCACACTCCTGTTTTAGGGACATCACCCTCCCTTCCATGTCGTAGGTCATCTGAGGCCTGCCCATCGGAATTGGAACCATTTTTCCATAAGCTTCCCTCCAATTTGTGAGGTTAAATCACACCCTCCAGCTCACTCATGGACTGTAAACTGAAATATGATATTTTTTTTCTTTATATATCTAGATTACACTGTTTCAAACTACATTATTTTAGACATCTTAATATTGCTGTAATTTTAATGATTACGTGTAACTATATACATTTAGATTTATAGATTGCTTGTTTAATTTGTCATTTTTTATTTTTCACTCTAACATTGTAGAAGGAAATATATATTTATTCTATGTTATTTAATAGGAGGGTGTGAATTACTACATACATAAACATTTAGGAAAATCAGTTTTGTATTTTTGCCAATTTGACTGGTTATTACGAACACCCAGAAAGACTATTTAGCAGGAATCTATGCACTGAAACCTGCAGACTTGGCCTCGTTTGCTACACCCAATCTTGGGTCACATATTGTTGATCCGTCAATGTATCAATCAATTCAATATATTTATTTACTGGTTAATCGATAAATTCTGCTGAACTTCCCAAGGTATAGAAGAGAACAGACCAAAATTATTTAATTTTCATTTATTAGTAATGCACTTCTTTTGGTATGCACTTCTTTAGTCAGGGTTGGGCAGAATACACATATGTGTGGCTAAACACATACAGCTAATTATTAGCTGGGGCCGCCATGTATTGTTCGTTAAAAGTGTACAGAAAAGATCAATTTTGGTAACATAAAATGAAAAGCAGTATTATTGGCAACAACGATGTGACTTCTCCAAGATATTGCTGTTTTGTTTGAATGGATTCGAAGTTCTTTTTACAAGTTAGCAATCAGAATTAAATACCCTCTTTCATGGAGATAGATTGATATATTTATTGATCCTTGGCAGGAAATGTCTTAGCTACAGCAGCTCATGTATTGGCTTTTCCTGAAAATAGTCTGGAACCCCTGAAACCCCCATATTGGGGGATACTCCTCAGATTTATCTTTTTAACATATATTTTTAATTACAAAGCCAATTTCCGAAGATCAAAGTTCAAACATTTTGTAAAATGTGAAAAATAAAGGCCAACAATATCCTAGTGTTAAAGTGGTGTGTGCAACCTATTAATAACATTCATAAATAATATACAGGCAAATAGTTATATAGAGTTTATATTTAAAATGCATTAGCAGAATATAATTTAACCCAAATTCCCAGGCAGGTTCAGACATTTACTTGGAACACCTTCACAGGAATGATGATTGGAGTAAACATGCAAGTGTCCCAAATTTGTTAAGTGTGTTGCAGGCATCAAAAATTAAATTTGTTTATTGCAAGTGGGTCAGTGAAAACATTGGGAAATCTTGGTAATCATTGGCAATGAACCCAGTGGTATCTCAATAGTCCCAATATTTTGTGTTGTTATCTGAATATGCATAATGATATTTATTAAACATACTGATTTCTTTTTCTGGCCAACCCTGACCACAATACTGTAATGCTGGTTATTACTTTAACAGTGGAAGTTAGAGAAACAGGGAGTGTCCTAACAAATTCACTTTGTCTTCCAGGGCTATATGGCCAGAATGAGGCACGAAAGTTTAATCACATGAACACTGAAAGCCTCTTGTGAATGTGTGAGTGTAAGCATTTAAGTTTTATAAAATGTTTAGATACAAGCAACAATCTAGTTTTGGCTTTTTACAGCAAAAACTTCTACTTATGTTGGTGTGTTTATATTGGAAGCATGATATTTTATGGCACTATATCTACAGAGCCAACTTTATTTGATGTAGCATAAATTTAAATAAAATACATAACATTTTATTTCTATTTTTTTGCAAACTGGATTTGATCAGATTGTTTTTGTACTTGTACCATGCCACACATTCAAATCAAGAAAAAATCTGGAAAACAATGGATGAAAGAAATATTAAGACTTTTTTTATTTTATTGCAGACTGTAAAAGCCTATTTCAGATTTTGTCTGGTCAAGTTTATTTATTTGGTTAATATACATTAATTCCTGCATTTCAGACCTTAAAAGCATTCCAAAAAGAGGTAGTTGGGACACTGCAAAACCACATGCTGCAGACATTAGGCACACAAAGGCATTACTGTAGAAAAAATAGGCTACAGGTATGAGACTGTTATGCCTGGTATCCTGACCTGTGGCCAGTAGAGAACGTGTGGAGAATTCAGAACAAGAACTGCTACGACCGCCTCATACTGTTGTTTACAGAAAGAATGGGACAAATTTGCAACTAAGACACTACATTGCTTAGTATTCTTGGTACTGGACTGGCCTGTCCTTAACAGAGAACTCAGAGTTTAGAAAACAAAAAAATCTGACAGCAACAACAACCCTGTATTGTTGCACACCATAAGACCATAAGAATAGGAGAAATATCACCTACAACACTTGTCCTTGGTGCCAAAAGTGTTGTTATAGGAAATGGCACCATTACAAAGTGGTAAATGCTTTACTCTCTTGTTTTTTTGAAATGTGTTGCAGGCCTGAAATGGAGGATTTTAATAAATGAAATGATGTTGACCAGACACAACATGGAATATCTCATGTTCAAGCTGTCTGCAATTAAATAAAAGTGAAAGTAAACATATGAAACAATGACTTTTTTATGAATTAACATGCTGTTAGTTATGGTTGACTACTATGTATTTACCTAATGTAACGATTCACAGTTAGTTTAAAAATGTTTTTTTGTTGTATTAATGACTGATCTGTTCTTCTTACCATTAAATTATAATCCTTATGTAAAAATAAAAAAAAAACATTAGTTTGATAAACTATAATGATGCACACTTACCATATTATTTTTATAAAACTGAAATTGACATGGTACGTAGCACTGGTTTCTCACAGGTTTACTGGTCAGGGTCATTTCTGTGTTTGCATGTTCTTCCACAGTCCAAAGACACGTAATAAGGTTAATTTGAGGTACTTATTGATGTATGTTGCCCTCTGATGGACTGGCCTGTCTGGGATCCCATGAAAGTGAAAGTCATTGAAGGAATAAAAAATGATATGAAATGTACAATATAATTTTGGCATGCACTAAAGTCTGAAAACATTTTTACTAGACAATGTCTACTGATGACAGTAGACTGAATGATCTATTTAACAATAACGGAACATAATGATAAAAGCAGACGTGAATGTTAAAAACTAAAATATCATGAATTATGTCAGGAGACGTAAAGCTACTGCAAAATTCTCTGAAATTTAATGCCATGTTAAGTTTTCATGTAGAACGTAAACGTGCTGTACAACTCAAACAGCCAGTGGATATATTTAATTAGGACTATTTCTCCAGGATCTTAAATTGTGCTGCCGGTGGTTTTTGCCAAATGAAGTATTGACCAAGATGTATGTCCAAACTTTCCATCCCTAAAGATTTCTATTATTTAATTATTTTTATAGTAAATAACTGATTTGCATCATTACAAATGACCAAATAATTCTAAGAATTAAATGGTAGATATAAAACATCTAAAATGACTGCCAGGAACTCAATTTTAGTGCAATCCAGTGCACTTGAATTGGCATATTTGTACTTGAAAGAAGCAGATTTTGCGAGTAAGCTTCTAAAAACTTTAACAATGGCCACAAGCCTGTCAAGTTTTAAAGAGTGTAGCTTTTGCAAAAAGACACAGATGTACTGAGATACTGATGTATTGAGACACAGCCTGGGGTCAGACATGTAGAGGAGGACCCATGTGGGCTACTCAGGATGACAAGAGTGTTCCAGCAAAGTCTTTAAAAGCAATTTGGGTTATGATTGTCTCTGGATACTTGAGGAAATGTTCTGAGGAGGGCAGGTATTGATTGCGTGATTGGACGCAGCTTAGAGGGGTTTTGAGAGTAGGGAGAAAGTTTTTATTCTTTCTAGAAAAAAGGGAGAGCTCAGCGCTTGGAGGTCGATGGCAGTGGAGGAGCTAAAATCAGAAAGGCATCAGAGAACTGCAAACAAAAAGTAAGTGAGGAAGATTGATTAGAGGGTTGACTGACCTGACCGAGAAACCTGGTCATTAGCGGAGGCAAGAAGTGTAGTGCATCAATAACACCAGTGTGTTGCTGTCAATCAAGTCTGGCCATCACACCACTTGGTGTTTAAACCCTTGTACACATGCACTTTACTGGGAAACCTTACCATCTTACCATGAAGGGTTTAAGTATGAAATCATGTCAAATTAAAAAATTCAGGAATTAATATGCAGTTTTTTTTAAACAAACAATATGTTTTGTAAAAGTTTTTTATACAATCTGTCACCATTTGTAAAGAAGTGGAGAACAATTAAATATATTTCAATCATTTAAATTAAAATACTACCCTTTCCTCCCTTCCATTATCACCACAGTTGACCCTGATTATTGATCAGGCATATGGGCAGTGATGGCTTATTGGTTAAGGTATTGGGTTGGTAATCCAAATGTTGCTGCCAAGTCACTTTGAATAAAAGCATCTGCATCCTTACAATACCTTTCATACCCTTCTGTCAGGACCAGCAGTAACTTCCTCAGCAATCTGAGCTACAGAAGCTCATCTGACAATTGCAGACCAAGAACGCCCCATAGGATCCAGTCATTTTTCCTGCTTCTAACTCTAAGGATATGATTTTCCGTAAAGCCTAAACCATCCCTCCCACTAACTATTGTTATGCCTGATTGGTGTAGATTTATTATACAATATAAATGTAGGAGGAAACCCGATGGAAACTCACTCGCACCTGGGAGAACAAATGAAGCTCCTCACAAACACTAAATCAGTAATTAGGATCATAGCCAGATCTTCAACACCCTGTAGAGTGTGAAAATAATACAACCCTGTAAAAATAATATCAATAGTACATTTGCTATTTACTTAACTTGAGTAAACAGTATATTGCATTTCATATAACATGTTGGCAAACATATATGTTTACACATTAGATTTCACAAGGAACCTGACCAGAAGACGCCCCCCCTGGCAGCATGCATTATTCTGATTTGTGGCTTTCATAACACTAGTCCAGATTCCAATTGGGAGCGCTTCCAATTTGTGGAACCTAATCTCGGCCTCACACCATTTACTTTTGTGCCATAGCACTGACCCGTGCTGGAGCGCTGCTGAAGTGCCGGTGCAGGCAGTAATGAAATAGGTGGCAGTGATTGAGGATTAGGTTTCACACTAACAGGGCCGAGGCTCACAGACGACAGGCTGTAGGTGATGGATCTGCTTTTGGGGTCTGGCAGTGCTGTCACTTGGTTATGCATCCAAATTCATTTTCAGGCATGTGATTAGCAGTGGTGAAAATATTTTGGCAAATGTGGATTCGTTTCTGGTTCGGTTTGTGATTTAAACAGCATTTGGCAGAAGGGAAAGAAGATAATTGTCTTTTGCTGCTGTAGATCATCTGATTTGATTCCCAGAAAATGTTAAGTTTGTCTTGTTAACTTAAGCTACTTTTATTGACACTGTACCATCTTTTATTCTCAATCACTCAACATAAAACATCACTCAATATTCCTGGTAATGAATTTGCTGAATGTTTTGTTTATTTATTAGGATTGTAAATGTCGTGTTTTAAACCCTTTGTTTACATCCACAACCAATCCGGTAGTTTCTCGCATTATAGCTAGCTTTCACAGTCACACTTGGACACATACATAAACAATTTCTATCTTTGCTTCACCTTACTTGAATGTCTTTGGACTGTGGGAGAAAATCTGAGCACTCTGAGGCAAACACACACAAAAATGACCCAAACTGCTTCACCTGGGGATACAGGGCCTACTAAGCCACCATACCCACCTATTTTTAAGATGTAAGCCCACTAGTTATCATGACTAAAATCTGGTTGTGATTCAGTAGATTTATAATAAAGGCAAATCAAAAAACCATAAGCCGACACATCTGGATGAAATGTAGGTGAATGTTTCATAGTATTGCATAGAGCAGAGACTGTCAATGATATGTTTTGTTTATTATTTATACTTGCTAAGTAAGTACACTTACTTTAGATTAACTGAAAGCTAGCAAGGTAAATTGACAACTAATTACCAAAGTTTGAGAACATCCAGGGCTTCAGTTATATAATGTACAAGTTGGCAAAAACCAGAATTGATCAAGTCGAGTCCATTTTAACTTTGCAGCAATGGAAGACCGTTCAACAGTTGAATCAGAAATGCACAGCTAGCCCTTCTAGTTTTTTTTTTCTTGCTTAATGCAGCTGATGTCCGTTAGTTACAGGGACTCCACCAAATCATTCTACAGATTCTACTTGGCTTTGTTTCTCATTTGTATGTCACTAATCAATGTACATTTATGTAAACAGATTTTGTATTGTATCTACACATTTAAAGTATACCTACTGTTGTTTTTTCTGCATTTACTTTACAACAATAATGAAATGGTTTGATTTAGTGTATTATTACTTTTTACTTAGTGCCGTTAGCACTGTTAGCATTATACTTACAAAGATATTTGTAAGAAGGATGGCTAATTTTAGTGTTTAGCTACCATATATATTACATATGTAAACTATGGGAAATAGCAATAAATAGGATGTGCAAGTGTGATGGGAACTGCACACTACCCACACCCAGTTTGTGAATGGATGCTTTTATAAAACAATAAAATATAACTGATAACATAAAAGCTGAATGTTATTAAAATATTATCAAATAAACCATACTTCGATTGGTATCCCTCTTATTGTGATTTTAGCACTTGAAATTTTATAACCATTTTTGTTTTTGAAGAAAAATTCATCCTATGAAATGAAAAAAAAAATGGGAAACAAGAAAATTAAATTTAAGTATCTAAGAATTTCAAGAAAAGGAAATTATTTTCAGCATTATGTGCTGCATAAGTTACATTCTTCAATATGGAACAGACAAAATGTTTAATTCAGGAAAAGGTGTGTTCATAAATAATCAATTTCAATCAACTGGAACTAGAGCAAAAGTTTCATTGTGGAGGTTGGTTGGAGTGCAAAAACTGTCAGCCTTAGGACATTCAAAATATCAGAATGTTTTAAATCAAATCTGTTTGCTGGTATATCTAGTTTCAAATTATATTCTTAAGTTGTTGGGTTTTTTTAATTCTATGTTTTGTTTTATTGATAAACCATTTGTACCACCATTAAGGCAGCCCTGATTTTTTTAAATGTATAAAAAATATCAGTCTATGACACATTTGCTGTAGTTAAAGGTTGAATTGTTGAACTTTTTCTGTACAGATTAAGCTGGTCATTTTGACCTGAACTGTCAACAACTAAATTCTGTGGGGTTCCATCAAGTATTTTTACATCTGTCTCCTAAAACATAGGAGAAAGTTTGAATGGGTAAGTAAATATGTGTCTTAGTGCCCTCTCCAAAGTGTGAATTCATTGTTATTGCTTTATTGTGGACCAACATGAGCCAGGTAAAAATATGAATGAATGAATTTTATTTTAATCCCCTGCTACAATTATATATAGAACACAAAAAGTTTTTTTCCCCAGAATTAAGCCAAACCATGCCAGATCCAGAACAAGCACCTTATTTCATCATAGATGTACACACATATGTGTAGGTTATGGCACTGACAGCTGTTGAAAGCAGAAAAGTTTAACTGTGCACTGTGAGTGCTCCTCTGTCTGCCTAATTACAATTCCCCCTTCAGCTAACCTTCCTCTCATGCTCACCGACTCATTCCAAGTGAAAAGTCTTTGTTTTAGGTTGTCAATTATAATTACCAGGGATTCTTCTGATGGCCTTGCTAAAGGGGTGTGTGTTTGTGAGAGAGCTGCAGATTGACTCCTGGGGCAAACTGAACAGGATAATGAGATTTTTTGAAAGAGATGGGGGTAAACTAGAGCTCATCATATTGGGCAATATTTAAATTTAGCCACTGCAATAGTTCTTCAAGTGTGGAAGAGTACACTAAAATATGATGCAGCCAGTTTATGGTAACGTGGGGGTTAATTTGTATAATTTTACACTGTAAACTTGCATCCTGTATCATTATTAATAGAAACACTTTAAGAACACGTTGACCCTAGAGCAGGGAGTTAAAACCTTTTTGGACATGCACCTTCTTTCATGTGCCTACCTTAAATTATACCCCCTTCCCTCCACTCATGCATACATTAACATGTTCAGCATTCTTATCCAGAGCAACTTACAGAAGTGCTTCCATAGTACATAATATAAACTTACAGCATGCATATAAATAGCATTTTGCACATCAACCTCAGTGCAGAACCCACTGTAAGAGCACTTGACGAGCTAAAATAATATAATTAATCTTAGTGACTTGAAAAGATAACACCAAACGTTAATGTAGTGGCTAAACCTGCTTCTGTGACCCCATTATAAAAATCCCATTTCAAAATCAGAGCTAGTTATAATGAGGAAACTCATGTGGTACAAAAGAACCCAGAACCCAGGCTACTGGAACTGGGCTATATGTGCAATGTGCTGTATTACACTGTTGATGCAACATTGATGCAAAATGATCTGTATTTAAAATGAATAATTTTCTCTAGGGCTCCATTGTCAGAACCACTATATCACAATTATCAGAGACAGTGAAATGAGGTAAACGGCACAGGCATTAAATAATTTTTAGGATTTTGAAATCTTAATGTAAACATCTGCTGAACTGGAAGTGAAATAACTGAGACTTGAAGAGTTTCCATAAATACAGGTTTCAAGCTGAAGTGGATTTCTTGAATTTCTTTCAAGGTCTTCGCTAGCATCTCGAACAAAGGATAAAAATATTGAGTCTAATCTTACTGAGTCATATGAGAAGACAGCAGAGGGTCTACACACGGGGTGATTCATCTAACATGGACAGGGCTATCCCTCTAACCCTCTACTTTCCTTCTTTTATCAGTTAAAAGCGTAGGGGTGAAATAAGACTGCTCATTGATCTCAATAAGAGGGAAGCCACAATGAAAAGCATCATTTGTAGCCTGAGAAATTGAGTGAATCAGCTCAGAACGAGCAATGATGCTGATAAAAGATCTTCTAGTCATTTAATGTAGACTTTACCATGCCTAAGGTCTAAATTTGGAATAGATTAATCGGTTAGATATATAATTAGCATAAACTGTAAATACAGATGGTGGGCAATATACCACAACTCTATATAACATTCTATATTTATTTGAGGGAGCTAAAAGGAATATGGCCTGTTTTTAAAAACAGGATTAATCATTTTCCTAAATGAGAAATGTTCTTTATTAAGAAAATCTTTAGCTTCTGCTAAACATGAACCAGTCTATGTCATTCTCATATTTTACTTGAATGACATTATGATCTGTCTAAAGGAATTTTGTGTTTAAGCCTGTCTAGATCAAACTGTCTGTGGTTTCATACATTTTCTGGAGCACCTCTTAATGGACACTTGTCTTTTCAAAACCTTCTTCCCATGATTGCTACTGATTACGTGAAGTTGTTTGCACTTGCACAACTTTAAGTCTAAAACTTGGAGAAGGGTTTATAAAGTATTTAAAACCCTTGGTTCTTTAACACACGTTGTTTTGTGGATTCAATTTTGAATGTATATATGTTTATTTTTATTCATTAATCTAAGGGTTGCCACAGCAGATTGTAGTATATGCTTTATTTGGCATAGTTTTCACGACCAATTCTCTACCATCCTATTTATCCTAGCTTTGGCCCGGCATTACAATGCACTGGTTTATGCATCCTAATGGCTAGGGACCTATAGGACAACTCAGTGTCTCCGATTAACCTGCTTATTACTGGACTGTCAGAGGAACTCAGAGCACCTGGAGAACTACCACACAGACATGGGAAGAACATGCAAACTCCACACAGAAAGGACCCGGACTACCCCATCTGGAGATGGAACCCAAGAGCTTTAAGCTTTAAGGCAACAGTGCTACCCACCATGACGCCTTTAATCACTCATATTGACATTAAGTACAGCAGTTTGGCACATTCTTATGTCAGATTGCCTTAAGAGCCTGTAAACGTTCATCCTACTCCCACTGATGTTCATCAATGAGCATTAAAGGCTTTGGATATTTTACTGTTGTTGTTTTATGTGAGTTAATTAATAGCTGTCCATCTAAACAAGTTCTCATATCTCTGCAAATTAAACCTCTCTATTCCTTCATGACCAAGGACCTGCTGGGTGCCAAATGTGGCCAGATGGCTAACTCGAGGAAGGTTCAAGGTTGTGTCAAGCTTCTTCCATGTTAGAATATATTCGGGTCAACACGGTCATGGAAATACTCGAAGCTCTTGTTTTATATTCATGGGATGTTCTGGGCTTAACCATGCTATGATCAGTGATTTAAAGTAGGTTCTTTGGATTTCTTGGCTTTGTTTGCTTTGACAATGCCATGTAAATTGAGTTTGCTAACTATGTACAATTAATTCAAACTGAGGTAGGTGAATTCCAGCTGAGTTCTTTTAACATCTCAATGATGATTAAAGCAAACGATGCACCTCTTATGAATCTGAAGTGCCACAGCTGACTACTTTAGTGAATAAAATTATATTCTGTGTAATTGTGCCTGGGTACATGTCAATGTTTTCATTGTTGTGTGTAAATCAATTATATAAGATGTTAAACATCAAGGACAAATGTTAATGAATAGTTTTCCCTTTTTGCAAAGAAAAGTAGAAGTTCTTTAAGGACCTGTTTTGCAATGGTCACTTTAAATCACAGCTCATTGGCAAAGCAGCAAAACAGATACTTTTTATATTCACCGCAGGCTTTCAGCACATGGTAACGTAAAGCTTGCTTAACTATGGACATTATTACTCAGGACTGAAGACAGCGTTACCCATGTTATCTCCATACTTTTTACTTTTAGCTACGTTAGGTATGTGTAGATAAACGTTGGGTGGAAATGTGTGCTCACTATTAAATGTAAACAATAAATCCCTGCTGACTAATGAGTACCTTAGTTCATTTTATGCCTCATAACACCACATCATTTTAATTTAATGCATCTATCTAAAAATGAAAAGTAATCTGGTTACTTGAACATGTACAATTTGTGAATATGTTTGTCCTCGGTGTTGTAGTACACTTGGGTAAACATAATAGAACTTATGTTGAGCTTTATGGTGTCAGTGAAGTGGTACCGCATTATCCAGACATTCAATGTTGGAAAAGCAGGGCAGCTTTTTAAAACTCTTAAGTTGTTTTCATTTATGTCTTATATAATTATTATGCACCTTTTCTGTCCAGAACTGCATTAGACCAGATGATATAATTGAGGTGGGTGACCCTGGTCTGTCAAAATACAAAAGGAAAGAACAGAAAGATGTGTGTTTTTTACAGATGCGACACCTAGAAGATCTCTGATGACTGTCGATAGTCAAAAATTACTGCAGACAGAAAACAACTATTATTATTATTATTATTATTATTATTATTATTATTATTATTATTATTATTATTACTATTCAATAATCAAGTTAAATTCAGTCATAATAGAATACTCATGTAATAGAAGACAATGTCTATTTTTATCTGAAAAATAAACATTATTATTGTGAATAATATTATTAATTGAAGAAATACGTTTTATTATTATTATAATTATTATTATTGTTATTATTATATAATATACTAATAATATATTAATAATATACAATAACGGAATCGTTCCACAAATGCCCTTCAAGCGATGACCTGAACAGTGCAGTAACGCTTACTGCGTGATAGAGGGCAGTATAGATAAGCGGCTCCCCGCACTGACGCCAGTTTGCTCAGTTGAGGCGTCTAAGCTGCATACTTTCATACTACTTAGTGTTTGTAGCCGTGCGAGTCCATGTTTACCTACTCTGTCTCCGTAAACGACTTAGTAACGTAGTATGCAGTAGTATTGGTATACGTTGTTAGAATTTCGACGCAGTTTTCTCGTCCGTTTTTGTCAGTTTATTGATAAATAAACCAGAAAGAAATTGTAAAGCCATGTCCGAAGAAAGAGGAACAGTCTTGTCTTTTTGGAAATTAAAACGTTATGGACGTTTTATACCAAAATCCAAAAATTCTTCATGGAAGGTAAAACTAATTAGTTAACAGCTAGCTAGCGAATTAGCTAATAGCAAATTAGCTGGCCAAAGAACATAATTGCTTATTTACGGTTTTTTTAACTTAACAGTTACAGCATTAATTTGTAATTATAATTTAGCAACTGAACATAAAAATGACGTAATGAGTTTATCAAACTTCTACTCACCATGAATAACAATTACCTAAAATTATTTCAGAATTAAAAAAATATGTCAGGTCAGCGGTGTACACCCAACATACCTAATATAAGCTTCTGGGCCACATTTGTTATCCAGGTCATGCTTAAATGAAGACTTTCATTTAAGGTAAATTACTTCTAGATGTGAATATGAGAATATGTGGGTCAGTGTATATGACCTGTAATCAAAATGGGGTTAGGCTTTTGACCCATCATGCCTTAAGGTTGTTTAAAGTGGTTAGTAAAGAGAAACAAATTAAGGTTTTAATTGTTTAGATTTTGATAATTGACTTGCACTTACAGTATTTGCAGGATGTAAATTATTTTTGGGGGGGACCAGTCGTAGCCAAGAGGTTAGAATACAGGTCCAGTAATCCAAAGGACACAAGTTCAAAGCTTAACACTTCCTTGTTGCTGCTGTTGGGCCCTACAGTACAGCCTTTAACCCTCATTGCAGACTGTATACTATAACTGTACTGTAAGTCACTTTGTATAAAGGTGTCTGCTGAATGTGAAAATGTAAATGATTTAAAGCTACTCCGGAGTTTAAATGTATCATCACTTGAGGAAATTAAGTTCATATTTAATTTGCATATTTAAGGTGTTTGAGTCCAGTGAAAGCAAAGGAAGTTTGGAGTTAAGAATCCTTGAATCTGGTCATCTAATCATCACCCAGGCTCAGGAACTATTGGTAAGTCCTGTCAGTGTCTCAGTTTGGTTTACTCATTTAGTTTTTACCCAATGCAACTAACATTTGAACAGCCTAAGTCAGACATCATGTTTCTTTTTATTTCTTGAAATGATATACTACTAGAAATACTACTGCTGTTAACAATTGATGTTGACATAATATCACTTTGCTACCAATACGTTTGTATATGTTTATATCTTGTTACTACACATTTATATAATGTGTATATTTTGTTACTACATAATACAATGTGTTTTAATTGTATTATCATTACATTCTCAGTAACATGTATTATATTATCTATATTATATTGTTGCCCATTGCTGTCATGAGTTGCTCTTACCATTGTGTCTTGTTGATATTTGATTGATCACAGGCTTTTAGTGACAGGTGTTCAATCCACCTATAATTTAAAGGGCTCATTGAATCTGTTATGGATTCGTGGGTTGTTGCTCTTCATACAGAAACAGAATTACCCTCTCCACTCTGGCTTCTTTAGGAAAAATCAGACCTTAGGTGTCTCTGATATCCTCAGACAATAAGGAATCATGAACAGTGAAGCACAATAGTCTCTGCAGCTTAGTAACAAATGGAACAGGAGAGAGAGAGAGAGAGAGAGAGAGAGAGAGAGAGAGAGAGAGAGAGAAGCTTTCTGATCTATGGTGCTAAACAAGGCATCATGACAACAACCTGAGTATTTACCAAACCAGTGAAAGCACATATGAAGGGGTTTCGTGTTAAATGTGACACTTGTCTAAAAGGAGAATGACATAGCATCACACATTTATGTCCAGATAAATTGTAATTTAAACTACAGGTTATTAATTAAAATGATCAGCCTGTCGTCTTTTGTTCATATACAATTCAGAAACACGGTGTGCAACTATATGGAGTGACACACCACTGCTGAGATTGCAAGCCCTCAGGATAGAAGTCACGTTTGACGGGGGTTGGGCCAAAGGGATTCTTTAATGCCTCTGCAATTGTGGCCTCTGCTGGCTGGGTTATGATGCCTACACAGGCACAGGAAATAATGGAAATGTGTGTGACCTGTACTGATCCCTGTGAAAAAGAAGCAGTTGGATACAGCATGTGTAGGAAGGCTTGTGTCTGATTCATGACCCTCCTTGGTCATGGAAATGTGATCATTAGAAACGATTATATTGGATGGAAAAGAGAAAAATGTGAATACAGAATGGAGAGAAAAACAACTTTCAAATGCAACCTTTATGACGATGAATTTATTTTGCAAATCAAAATTATATTTTATTATAGACCTGCCGTCATTCATCCCATATCTATGACGTCTAGCAAATAGATTGTACATGTGGCTCTCTGTAAATATTTTTGTAAAAGGTAAGGTAATTATATGTATTTATAACAAATGTTGTATGACTTAAAGAGATTGAAAAACCTCTTTCAATCCAGTTTTTTTTAAATAGTGTGCTTTGTGGCAACAGGCCATTCATGGTTCTGGAAAGCTGCTTTTTGGCATCATTCATGTACCAAGGGAGTGACTCAAACATGCCCCTGTGCCTCAAGATTTGGCAGGAGACACAGACATTAAGGGTTATATGAATGCAAATAAATTTTAAGTTTAGTCAAACAATAAATTTGAACTTTAGTAACATATTTAAATTGGTATTTATTTTACTAAAACCTTTTTGATCTGATTTTATCCTAGTGAACAGACAGTAGTTTTAGCAAACTAGCAGCTGTCCAGTCATTATGTTCTTTGTCATTATTGTCCCTTTTACAGTATCGTTGCACTTCGTACACAATTTTTTATTTATTTCATTTGTGTTTGTTCAGGAGGGATTTTCTCTTCTTAATGCTCAGAGCTTCTTGAGAATTCAGCACAAATCAGACAGTTTGCTTGTGAACATCAAATTAAAGGTAAAACATGCAACATCTGACTTATCTCTCAAATAAAATGATCATTGCATATTAAAGGTTTTATTTCATTTTCATGGTTTATTCTGGTCAGGGTCACAGCTGGGTGTCTACTGGGTGTAACTGTCCACCATTAGGGATTAAATTAAAGAAGTGGGGTTTGAATCCTTGATCTCAGTTATAGTGGGTTTGGGTAATTTACACTTTTTAATATACAATATAAAAAATTACTATTGCTGCACCCCATGTCCAAGGGCTTAAGAAATTCATTACAGATACAGTTTTGGTTGTGTTCCAAACCACATAGAACTGTTCTTAATATCATGCAACCACAACCAACTGATGCACTAACCTCCCTACATTTGATTAAGACAAAGATTAAGAGATTGTACCAAGGTAGTTTTATAATTACATTTGTTTGACATTTTGTTATTCATGTACACTGGATTAAAACAATTTTTACAGGCTTTGAGATATTTATATATTAATAAAATATATCAAATTCATACATATGAGTGGTGTCTAAGCTGTAAGATCAAGGACACTCAATGTCATGTGTTCTTTAACAAATCTGTGGTTCGATAATTGAGTTTAGTGTGTGTGTTGTGTGTGTGCGTGCATGTGTATTTTTACAGGAAGAAAGTCGAATGATAAAGCTGCAATTTGAAGGCAGCACCAGATCAGAAGCATTAGATTTATGCAGGGCAGCAGTACAGAGACTTCAAGAATATTTACCCAAAGAAACACAGGATTCCACCGGTCCTTCTGTTGCTGACACCAGTGGAATCTCTAACCAGAGAGAGGTAAAAACTATAACATCAGCTGTATAGAATTGGAAATGACTAGATTTGGAGGAACAAATAAAAAATAAAACTCAATGGTGACATATTGTGTTTGTTGGGGTGTTGTGTGGCAGACAATAACATCTAAACATTGCACTGACAGAATCCACAAAATAACAGCAGATGTGTGTCATGAAACCTGCTGAAAAGAGACAACAGGACAATTCTTAAGGAGTTAAAGAAGTTTTAAGAAGCTGAAGGCTTTGGAAAGGCTCTGACAGCCTCCTGACTGAAACATTATTAAAAGTCTATAGACAGGTTGACTGCAAGACAGCTCGAAAAGAGTCTTTGAAAAGTTGCACTACTGAAACAAAAACTCCCAGCGGACTGCAAATGTTAAAATAGGTATACTAGAGAATAAATAAGCTTCCTACGTTCCATTAGATTTACGACTTCACAGATCAGGACTGATCATTAATCATTGTTATTAACTTTTTAATCCTGATCAGTCTTTGCTGAAATTAGCATAAGGCGAATTAGTATTCTAAATTCATATATATGTGCAGGGGAATAAGAAGCATGTAGCTTTGCTTTCACTAGATGGTGCTCAAGAAACATTCTGCCTAAATGTCAAACATTCGAGGCACAGATTTTCATCTGATTTCATGAGCAGACTCATCCGACCATCTGGGTTGTCAAATACATTACAAGTTGAGGCCAAAACACATTCCGAATCGAATCCAAAATGCATTGTTGTAATATTCTAAGAGACAAAGCTGGAGGAGATGAGCCGTTTCAATTAATAATGAGTTTATTGATTGGTCGACTTGCTTCTCAGCATGACACCCGCAAGTGAAACGAATCGATCTATTTCTGTGTCTCCTAAGACTCCCATAGCAGCACAGCAGGCCGAACATGACGTCACTCAGGAATCTCTTTCCATCAAGGAGCTTTCTCAGGTAATGCTAAAGACTGGTCATGTGATCCACAAGTCACTGATTGATATTGCAGAATTGATCATCGGTTCGGCCAGCACTTATTTGCTACCTTGAGGTGAAAGGTTTCTCAGTCATCTAATCATGGCAGCGGAAGAGAACAATTGCATTTTCATTTCGATTCCTTGGGGACCTTTTTTAGGTTTACCCCCTCGCCATGTAATGTTCGTATTTCTTTCAGTATTTCCTGGGTGAGCGTGGGCTGTCCCTGCCCATGGCGTATCATCACTTCACTCTGCCTTCTGGTGACATGGAGGGTTTGCTGCGCCTTTGTCTGCTTGACTCTGGCTTCCCTGCGTTTGTTGAAGAGGTGGAGAACAAGCTGAAAAGGCTGATCCAGGAGTAAGGTGCAACAACTATTCTTGTATACAACTGCATTATTTTTATCATTAGATTAAAAATTATTTTACATTGTTTTATTTCTCTTTTGTTCAATAATTCTATTTGTTTGTTTACAAATTCCTCAATTCAGGACTTTTCCTTAACTAAACAGCCCCCATCGACACCCCAACATCACACACCCATAGACGGTTATGTCCGTTTGTAGATGCCTACCCAAAAACAGCACTCCAAAAGACTAATCCTGGATCCCAGTGGTCGTGGGCTAGCATCATTTACTCAGTCAGAATTTCACAATTAAGATTTCTTTATTAATACATAAATAAAACATTATCAAGACACCACATGCTGTTTAAAAGTACACATTTTCTCCCCGCCTGGCTTCCCCCCAAAACATACAGACGATAGAATGGACGCTCTAAATATCCCCTAGCAGTGAATGTTTAAATTTAGGTTTCTCTGTGATAGATTGTGCAGGTCGTATTTCTGCCTTCTCTGTATGCTTCAGGATGGTGAATATAAGACTGTTTTGTATTTTCTAAACTGTTGAATTGTTTGTTCTGTAAATAAGACATTGGAGTCATTTGAAAAGTCTGTTAATGCCATTTAGTCAGGCATAGAACCGCCTCCTTTTTTGTTAGTGATTAATTTACTACAGTTAGGGATTTCTAGCTAGTGCACAAATTTGGTGCTCTTGTGATGGTAAAAAAATAATTGTATCAACCACATTCAACATACATCAAAGTACACATTCATTCATGTCTTTAAATCTTTATTTTAAAAAGAACAGTTGGTCTCACATTATTGTAATGGCTTTAGCTCCAGCAAGTGCCATCTTTATTTATTGGTCCAGTTGCACTGCAACACACTTATACATCATAATCTGTAAGAGTAGTCATGCAACTACAGCAGTGCATTTATTCTAGTCCTGAATGAATCCCGATGATCTCACAACATTAAAGCTTAGTCTGTAAAACAAACGCGCCCCACCGTACAATTGTCATTAATTCTATTTGAATACATATTGCATAGGATAATAGCCATGCTATACAAGAATCATATCTAAAAACAAACAAGGATTGAGGACATGGAAGTTAAAAAAAGGAATATATCCTTTACTTTTTACAGATATGCTAGTATATTATTTGAACACTTACAGCTCGACCTGTACAAGACACCTAAGTAATTCTAGAAAATAAATAACTTTTATTCCTCTTTTAAAATTATTTATTAATACATACAGTTTTCCGTGATTAAATACTGTTCTGCCAGTCACAGCTAGGCTCTCATAGTCCAGCTTTACATAGAACACCTTTTGTTTAATTTCATGAATTAATGATAAACTGTACAAAGAATTCAATAAATGGATTTCTTCATGAACGTAAATGCACACACATACACATACATGGATAATCATCTTTGATGCAACACCACACAAAAAGATAACATTAGAAAAAAGGTGAAGTGTGATTAGATTATGTCACTGCATGCATTCGACACGATATGTAAGAAAAAGGATTACCTCTGCAGGATGACGTGGTAAAAAAGAAACGATTCAGCAGAGAGGAGTAAAAACTATGTGCACACCTTGTTACGTGGATTTGATCATTTGTGCTAACACACCATAAGACTGAATAAGGCATGCTTAAGACAGTCCTTATTGTTCTTTTCTGCCAGTGATATGCTGTCGTGGTTTCGTTCGCCAAGTGAGGCAGGATATGCTTTATTAGAAATGCCGGAGCTTGTGCTCTCCTTGGATACCTTCATACGGTCAAGATGTGCAGTCAGTCTTCTGCAAAACAACATTGCACAGACAAGGTCTTTAATTCAGAAACACTGCATCTAACGCTGGTTTTTCTTAAATCAGAAGAGTGTTATGCTGTTATCTGGGTTCTTGCAAGCGTTTGAAGACCACACAGTTAGCATGGTCGTTTTTCCCACACAACAGACACGGCGACTAATTTGTCTGCTGCAAACAAGGCCATTCGTGCCCGCTAGATGCCGTCCAGTTTACCAGTAGCAGAGCCTAGATTCAGACTGGGGTGTTAAAAAATCTCTGACATTTAGTGTGGAGATTCTGAACACAATATTTTTTAGCTTTTTTCTTTGTTAAAAAAGTGTGTTGGTGGGCATATGAAC
>JAYDZF010000007.1:5482407-5493590 GCA_034509105.1 Microcambeva barbata | reverse complement strand
AGCTGGGATAGGCTCCAGCATCCCTCCCCGACCCTAATTAGGATAAAGGGAAAGATAATGACTGACTGACTGACTGATGATCACTACTACAAAAATATAAAATATTAAAAGTAAACGGTTTATATTAAGTTAATGAATAAATTAAGACTAGTATAGTGGTCTTTATTTAGATTGATGAGAAATGTTAAGGTATAAACCATTGTTTTGGAACTTTTTTAAATCGAAAAGACTCGTCTTAAAAGACTCGTTTCTTAGAATCGATTCATTTTATTTCAAACACGTTGACTCGGAGTCGAATCTTTATATTTTTGAATCAAACATCCTTGGATGTTAGTCCTCCAATGTCTCACCTCGTCTTAACGCTCTGAATTTGCGCAAAAGGACATGCGCAAATGAGCGCGTTCACATAAGCTTGATTTCACTTAATTACACCCTGGAAATGTATTGCACGTAATAAATTACACTGCATGTACCTAACTGCGGTAAAATTAGTTTAATAATGAAATTCAACAAACTTTATATACGAATTCTTGCACAACAGAACTTTGACTGCATATTACAAATACTATTTTTGCTGAATATGAAACTAACTTAAGTATTTAGCTGACATTGGTCATCAATATCACCCCAGTCCTTTATCAAGGTGACCCTGCCGCATTATTAACATCTCTGTTACCACATGTATGTGCATTCAGAGTTATTAACTTCCCAGCTACATGATACTAAATTAAACCTGATCACATGTATATTTTGATTAGTACGCAATTTCGAATCGAAACGGACAAATTCAAGCTTGCTCCGTCGTGGCTCCAAGCTCGCTATCGGTCACGAATCATAGTTTAACACATACAATGCGCCATCTTGTGGACAAGCATATAAATTACACCGATTAAATTCATTTCGCTATTAAAATTCATTTCAGTTTAATTAATTCAATTCTTTAAGCTCTTATCCTAATTAGGTTTGGGGAGGGATGCTGGAGCCTAACCCCCAGCTCTTCAACGGGCCCAAGGTACAAGGTATGAATGGGGCGCCAGTCCATCGCATGTATCTACGGGACAATTTAGTGTCTCCAGTCGATCTAATAGCATGTCTTTGAACTGTGGGAGGAAACTGGAGTACCCGGAGAAAACCCACGCGGAGAACATGCAAACTCCGCAAAGAAAGGACCTAGATCGCCTCACACGGGGATCGAACCAAAGACCTTCTCGCGAAAAAAGGGGAAAAGAAACGACAAGTCATTATTATTAAAACAGTTAAATATATAAAGTTCCACAGAGTCCTGGGGTTTGCATGTAAGGAGTTTGGCATGTTATGTTAGTGTCCGGGAGGATTCTTTTAGATAATGATTTCAAAATCTTGCAGGTGTACTGCAGTACGCAAGGTGTATGCTTTAATCTTGTTGAAATAAAGGAACATTCAAAATACAGTCAAATTACACCCGCAATTTCTGCGTATTTTTGTAAAGTTGTCAAACGGATACGTGAAGGTCATATCAAACATTTTGCAAGTAGGTACCGGAACTTGTGTATTTATGAATTTGTTTTTTCCCACAGATCTTATTAAGTATGGCACACCAAGGACAGTGGTTTAGCTGGCTGAAAGAATCAACTCATCTCATGTTGTGATTGGTTTCATCATGATTGGCCTGGAGAAGCTGGTGGAGATGCATTATGGTTTGGAGCTTTTTTGTGGGCTTGTTGTAGTTTGTCGCCCCGGCGTTGATGGCGCTTGCGTTCATGATTAGCTCTGACAATCATGGATTGAAGGAAAGTCTGGTGGCCGTGAGTCTCTGGATCATAGTGCTGCTTCTCGACGGGCAGTACTTGCAATGTACGATTACGTGGTGGAATGGCGACTATGTACAGGTGGATGGAGATTTGAGTAAGAAGTGCTGTAGAAATCATGGAGATAATTTTACTGAACACTACCGTTGTATAGCTACTAAACTCATCGCTGGTTCTCAGGTAATTTACACCTTGCATTTACATAAACTTAAGATCGAAATATAATTGTTTTACAGTTTGTTTGCATTGTTGAGTTAAATAACTCGATTTCTTTTGAAAAAATAAAAATCAAAACACGCCTCATGTACTAAGTTGCGGACGTACAAAACAGTTGCATACGCCATATTGTACGTTCAGCTGTACTAAGTGACGTCACTGTGAGATAATCCAGTTTCATTTACTGCGTTTACGTTTCTTAAGTGTTTTTGTTTTTGAACCACTACTCAGCGGTCTGGGTCCACTTAAAACGCTGAAACGGTCCCTTAGAGGCGATGCATGGAAACTGCAAACATTAAGCTATATTTCACGTACCCATTGTAAAGACACACTAACTAATTTAATAATTTTATGGGGTTCCTTTTCAGACATGATAGATATAGCTTGTTTGACAGGGTTACACCAATCAGACATAACATTATGACCACCTTCCTAATATTTTGTCAAGCCCTATTTCGCTCCATACAGAACAAACTGCTGCATTGTGTATTCTGGCACAAGAGAAATACATTTCTTAAACACAGTAACTTGTTACAGTAACTTGTCTCCTCGAGCACAAAGGCCAGCCTTTGCTCCCCATGAACATAAGATCGTCAAATTGTCACAAAAGTCCTAAAAGTAGATAAGGAGAACCCATTTTAACAAACGAGACACAATATTATACTTAGCTATTGGTTTATTTGTGAGTTATGTGTTCAAAATAACCACTTGTCATTACTTTTAATTCTTGGGATGTTTTAAAGTTCATGTTGAGGATAGTTTCGACACAGTTCATATATGAGATCTATAGATTGTACTGCATTATATTATTTTAATTGACTATCAAACCAGAGAACTGCAGTAGAACAGAATGAAAATGTTTATAAAGCAAACATACATGTGATGATGGTTTTGTTCTAAATCTTCAATGAGTTCATCAGATTTAAAAAAAATATTTTATTCATACCGCTTCACTACTGCTGAGATTCCAAGTTTGAATCTTGGTGGTGATATTGACTAGGCAGAATTTAGTAGCAAGTCAAACACGACCTGTGCTGTCGGATCCAGGCACCTACACGACCATTGGATGATTTAAAGAGCTTTGCATGTTTTACCAAACATGATGCAACTCTTTCTAATATGAAATGGAACAACTGATAGCAAATGGTTATTTATCATAATCAATGTGTCCAAATATGATTTAAATTGAGAATAGGCTGATAATTACAAAATGGCTGCTTATTAATGTAGTTGTTATATTTATTGCTGTCAAATCAGTCCTGTTTAACTCTTTTTTTCATACACAACCTGCAACATATGTACCACATAATTGCAAAAAAACCAAAAAGTGAGCACAACGTAACCAGGATTAGGAACACTACAACATCAACACTGTAATAAATGTACCAAGGCATTTTGTAGGATTCTGTTCGCAGATGTGATGCACCCTTGTGCCTCATTACAAACTCAATCCAGAAGATGGCATTGTCGAGTGGATGAACAAGCTTGTCTTTAATGAGACTGGATAATCTCTGCATCTGTATACTGTATGATGGCTTATCAATGACTTCTTGTATAGTCTGCAGAAATACTTTCTCATTAATTGTGGCTATATCCAGTACCTGTGCTACACCTTTATATTTCATCCTTGAGAGATTGTCATGTTGATCAAAAACTAGAGGTAGTCCTACAATCGGTGTACCATGATAAATGGCTTCTAAAAGCCCATTGGTTCCCCCGTGGCTCACAAAAACTTTGGTTTTCGGATGCCCGAGAAGATCATTCTGTGGCAACCAGTCCACCAGTTTAGTATTGTTCCCAAGAGTGGTTGGTCTTTTGCCTGAGTATCTCCAGATCACTTTTTGAGGAAGCTTGGAAAGAGCAGCAGCCATTTCATCAGCTATATCACTAGGGAGTTCGCCAACCAAAGTTCCTAGTGATACAATAACAACTCCATGCTCTCCAGAACTTTCCACAAAGTCTTTAAGATCATCTGGAAGAGCTTTTGGAGGTTTGCATTGAAAGCAGCCCATGTAAACAACGTTGGGCATTAATGGCCGTGGAAACTCAAAAACAAAATCAACTCGCATAAGCCAGATATCAGCTGCTTGGAATAATTCAAAATAATTTATGTCTGGACCAAAGTATCGGCTACACAAAGCACTGTAATAAGGACCTACAATGCGCTTGTACAGGAAAAGTCTTACATGATAGAAAAGCATGTTATAGACCCTTTGGGAAAACGTCATTTGGTCAGTCAACATGGATAATGGAAAGGGAACATAAGACAGCGGTGAAGGTGCGATTCCAAAATGCGCTTCTCCATGTATGGTCCAACGGACATTGAAAACCAAAGGCAGGGTAAGATAATGTGCTAGCACAACTCCGCCACCATTAGCTGGGTCTGTAAGCATCAAGTCGTACTTGGCATCCTTGATTGAATTGATCAATTTCTCATCCTCGATAATATTGGCGACCATTTCGCAAATGTTTCTATGCATCTCTGAAAATCTTTCTTTCAGTTCCATGTCCAAGCTGAGTTGAGTCCAAAAAGAGCTACCTTCCCGACGAATCTGCAACTGTCTGGAAACAAAGATGTTAAAGAAGGCCTCATTACCACCCACTGCAAAATCAATGGTTAAAGAGTCATAGTGGTCCGAGTGTTCCTTAATGTACCAGCTATCAGACGGTCGGATGACAGTTACTTGGTGGCCTTTACTGTGCAGCTCCTTAATCAAAATATTCATATTAACCCAGTGGCTGCCATCATGAGGAAACACCAGGATCTTTCCACAGTGGGAAAAACCTGTTAATATAAGGGTGAGGATAATCTGAAGAGCAGCACAAATCATGTTTGTAAATGTCCATTTGATGAAAACAGAGTGGTTGTCTGAAAGGCAGAAAAAAATGTGATGAGCATATTTTAATAAATTGTACTTGGTTTAACATATATAGGAGCATATACAAACTGCATTCATCAAATACTTTTAAAGTGACTTACAAATGCTACATTTCATAAAAATGAATGTTATATTAAAATATTAAATATATACTTATACAAAACAAGACAATGTTTCACAGCGCAAGTAATCTCAAACTGGTAAATAAGTCAAACCAAGATTTATTTGTCACATAAATAGTCATACTCAAGAATAGACACACTCACTCACTCCCTTAATCGCTTATATAATCAGTGTTGGGGTGGTGGTGCTGGAGCTGATCCCAACTTCTCAGTGGGTGCAGAAAACCCAGTGACCTTACTGCATGTTTTTGGACTGTGGGAGGAGACCAGAGCTCCCTGAGGAAACCCACACAAACACAGGGAGGACCTGGACAATACCAGCAGCAGGATCAAATCTAAGAAATGTTCCAAAATGTAAAAATATTACGAATATTTGGAAATTGGAACCAACTGCTATATGGGTTGAGATTATTTTACTAATTTATACACATGCATAAAACTGTATACTGTATATAAATATAAATAATGAGGAATAATAATAATAATGTCTGTTTTGGACAGAATCACCAATACAGGTACACTGTCTAATCTTGTAAGCTTTCAATATTTAAAGAAAATCTAATACCTAAGCATTTATATATTTCAAGGAAGTAAAACACTTATTTGAGAGATAGAATAAGATATAACTTTATTGATATCAATGGAAATTGCAGTGTCACAGTACTATACATATTAAACAAGATGAGATGAATATTAACAACACTAGTTTAACAGTTTGTATGGCAGGTTAGTCAGTAATGAAGAGAAACAGCATGAACAGCTTGGGCATAAAATGTACAGATAGGTTAAACCCATCGAACCCGGAAAAGACAAAACATTATAGCCGTTTATATTCAAGATTTTGATCGAGCTTTAACCAACCACCGTATAAATAAAATACACTCACCTTTCAGTAAATGATGTTTATCCACGGTGTGTTTGGCTGCGTTTATCCGATGTTTACTTTTCTGAATCTGAAGGGCAGTGCCATGGTGAATAGCAGACGTTACACCGGGAAGTAAATTAGTATAATATTTAAAACCACCTTAAACTAAAGAAATCGTCGAAAGCAAACAGTTACTGGGCCTCTTGTCAGATAACAACACGCGCTCGCGAATACTCCAACCCAACTGGCACGCGATCTGTTGTTGACTATACTGCGCGCGCGCTTTTACGGTCAAGCACTCGCGTCACTGTCTCCTATGGAAGGCCAAAAGGTTCAACCCTAATTCACCGGAGTTGCTTTAAAAATGGAACTAGACGGCAATTTAAAATATGTTGTGCCATTTTAATGATTTTTGTCTGAACAGACGTTTTAGAAGCTCAGTTTAGCAAATTTACACTGTTGTGTAGAAGATCTAAGAGCAAACAATTGAACGACACAAATAATTTTTTAATAAATGAAGATTCTAGACACTTGTTTTGGGCTTATGCAACACAAAAATGTTATCTGCAAAACTGGGACTATGGCAAAATACCAAAGACGTGTTGTAAATTCATTATTAATTTTTTGTATGATTTAAAAATAAAGATTCCAAGTAAAACTGATATAAACATAATTTCAAAAACAAGTGTAAAGTATATATATGCAATAGCAAAAGCACCAAAAAGTTTGTACACCAAAGGACATACAAACATAAAACCTTTAAATAGAATTTTTATTGTAAATATACATTTATAGCATGAGCCTAAAAGTTAGCCTGTTAATGTTGAAGACTTAAGACAGTAAGTACAGTCTTTATAGACAAACAACAGTAACAAGTCTTTGTTGTTTAATTTTGTGCTTTAAAATGCCATGTTTTAATACAGGCTGATTGTAAACAGTGAGCAACCCAGTCTTGCAACCACTTTTTGATTTTGTGCAAAATGTGACTTGGTACTGTTGCATTAAAACAGACATAAATGTCCTGAAAAAGATAATATCTACAAGCATATGTTGCTCAATGTGTGTATGTATGCTTTAGCATTATTCACATCTTTACTGTTCTGAAACATAATTTGGTCCTTAATACATTCATATGGCTAAACTGGCTACTCTCTTCCTCTTGTGTCTGAAGATACATAGCCAGTTATTTCCATAAATAATCTGATGTCGGCATAGATTAACAGCATTTACAGAAGTGGATAGACAATGTTACAGTTTAGCTGCTGTTGCCAGCATAGTTAGGAACAATAATACTGGCCCATTTGTAAATAACAGGAATAAACAGGAGAGCCGAACCAAGCACAGATACTGACAAAAAAGCCCACAGAAAAACTCGATCCAGGACTTGAGCCACAAACTTCCAGTCTTGAACAACCTAAGAAAAAAATACAAAAACTAAAGAATGCACTAAAATACTTATTCATTTAAAATGTGAAATGGATTTATTAGTAATATATACTTACAGGGTCACCAACACTATATACATACAGTTTTAATTTTGTAAGAAAGCAAAAATGGTCATTAATTACATCAAAAGTATGCTCTTTGAAATCTTCTTACCTCTCTGACTTCATTCTCCTTTACCACATGGAGAGTGATGTATCGAATTGAGTCCAGTGCCGACTGTAGGTTGTTTGCTGAATTAAGCAGATGGTTGCCCTCAGATTTTGAACTCTTTTCACCGTTTATTGCTGCCGTTTCTGATGAGGCGTAGCGGTCCACATGGCTCCGCATGCAGAGAAGCTTGGGAAGGCTGTGTAGGAAGATGCGGCGAACCCAGGGTGCCATGTCGTTGTGCGTGGACGAGGAGCGGTGGTGAATGTTGATGGCAAAGACTGTGATGATGATAGACAGTGTGACAAAGATCATAGTGAACACCAGATACTCGCCAATGAGAGGAATAACCTAGAAAAAAGAAAACAAGGAAGAGGGGTTGTCAGGTTTATTCACTATCAATCTGTATCACTAACTCCTTGGTTAGAAACTTGGTATTGCTCCTGGGTGGTTGGGCACCATCTAGCAACATAACTGGCAGTGTCTGCATCAGCAATAAAGATTTGCTGAAAAAACAGGATCTGGCAACCTCTAAAAGGAAAGTCACTATTTTACAATACTTTCTTCTGAATTTATAACTTGTACTCCATTTTGAAACATCAAGGTAATTAAATTAAGTATAATTAAATAAAGTAAATACAATTTCATGTTTAAGACATGAAAGTGGTTTAACCTTACGATGTTAGATGTGATAAATAAGAAGGGTACACAGTAAGAAAGACCTGGGTTCAATTCCCAGGTGGGTCGATCTAGACCTTTCTGTAAGAATGTTCTCTCCATGTCAGCGTGGCTCCGACTTCCTACCACTGTCCAAAAACATGCCATCAGGTTAACTGGAGACTTTGAATTATCCTATAGGTACCTAGCCACTAGGACCACTAAGTAGGCCAATTGTATCCAAGTCTGAAAAAATGGGAGGGTTGCATCTGTTGTAGAAAAAAATTAAATAAAATGGGAGCAGCAGAAAGAAGTAATATTCGACATATGACAACAACATGCACAGTTGGGAAATATTAAATGATTATAAAAATATGAAATGAATTTAATTGTTAGACACCCACCTTGGAAGAGGATGGGATAATCTCCTCTATCACCAAGAGAAAGACAGTGAGTGAGACGAGAACTGAAGTACAAAGAGAGATCTTCTCTCCACAGTTAGAAGGAAGGTAGAAGACCAGCACAGTTAGAAAGGACAGGCCAATACAAGGGATGATAAGGAAGAGGGTGTAAAACAGCGGAAGGCGCCGGACGATGAAGGAATAAGTTATGAAGGGATGGGAACCGGTACTGTCCACCCTTAAACCACGACTGCCTGTAGCTGTTACAATCTCCCATTCACCATTATCAAAGTAGTCTCGCTTATCCACATGGACATCCTCCAGAATTATGTCTACCTGAGTAAGACAGTAAGAAGGAGTCACATGTGAACAGATGCAGTAAATCAAATATATGTAGGCATTTTAAAACAATAGATAGTAATATGGAACTTTATGTTCCTGTAAACATTATATATTATGATAAAAATCTTTTTTTTTTTCTGAATGAGTTATATTTAGTCCTATATTTTTTTAGATCAGGCATAAATAATGGTTGGTAAGACACGACTTGCAATCTGTGTCCTAAATCATCCCAAAGGCATCTAAAAGGGTTGAGGTCAGGGTCACTGAAGATCACTGAGGTCTCTCCATAGGAGAGTCATTTAACTGTTTATTTGTGGGCCATATTTTTGAAGTGCTGGAACAGTGAAGGACAGATTTTTACAAAACTGAAATATAAATTGATTTCCTATCATTTCCGCCAGTAGTGGTTATGACTGAAACATCTGTGTCTACAAAGTCTTTGATTAAACGTTCAGCAGTTATTGGTATTGAGAGCACTTATAGCAAACAAAACTGCATCTTTAACTATAAAGTCCATGGTTTTAGAAAAGGATCCACCAATATCATGATTATAAGGTGTACATTTGTTCTCAAACAGGTGTAAATATATTACCATTGTTAATATATTTATTTAGCATGTTTGATTAACAGTTACATTATAACATTATCACTATAGTGTTAAGTATTGACTGCTCCTACCTGTGAGCCGTCATATGTCCAGGAACCAAACTTCATAGAGCAGTTTTGAAGATCAAAGGGAAAGAAGGTAACATCTATTGTGCATGCAGATTTGTAGTTAGCAGGGGGTGTCCAGGAGATTGTGCCATCATACTTTACCACTGCTTTAGTAGCTGTGGCTTCAAAATGTCCATCTGAACTGTTAAATAATACCATTTATTACTAGTCAGCAGGATATTTGAATGTTAAAAAACAGTATTTAGCTCTTGTATGAAGCTGCATTTTTCCTTTTTCACGCAAAATTGATTCAAGTCATAAAGAAGTCATCCAAAGCAGAATCTTAAAAGAAATTGACAACATTTCGTGGGGTTGAACATTTCTGATACCAACTGTATATACTATAGCAGACTAGCTTTACTTAAATGCAACAGAATTTGACCATATATTGTAGGGGCATTACCACCCCAATTGAAACTAATATTAAAAGCTGATGTTTTGTGTTCTCTGGTCTGTTTACTAGATTTAGTAATTTTGCTAAGGCAATAGTCTTACATACTTATCAAAGAGAACAATGTCAGGAATCCAGATGGAGTCTGATGGCACTCTAATAGCTGTTATATCCAGGTAGCTTTTAGGGTTCCATCTCAGCTTTGTGTCGACCCATTCCTGAACACATCACAATGATCTTTGAAAATGTACAAAATGAAAATGAACAATTATGGGTTTACTTTGCTATATTTTATTGTGTACATTATTTATAATAATAATTATTATTACTATTTTTCTAAACCATTGAGAGTTCCCTTAATCCACCCACACACTCAGATTCGTCTGCCAATATTGCAACCGTATACACAACCTCAGATCAGCCAGCACCAAAGATGATTTTCAAACTCAAGAGCTTACCCAAGCTGTCTCAAAATAAGTAGAGTAGCATGTTTACAGCTGCACCAGCCAAGCACGTTTATCTTGTTTTTAAGTGGAAGTTTTACAACTTTTAAATATGTACATTTTTGTGTCTGAATATATATCACAGTGTTATTTGTGTCTATAATCTTAAAAAAAAAAGATGACACAAGTCCAATTGTTCAATTTTAACCTCTCTTACTTATCCACTTCTATTTTTGTCCCTCATCTGTCTGGTTAGCCATTTCTCTGGGCAAACTGTGACCTTCTTGGATTGTACTGTATTGCCAACAGAAACAGAAACCATAAAACTGTCAGAACAGGTAAAAGCAATTTGAGATAAAGGGTAGGGTTGGGCAACAAAAGGAAGAAAATAAGAAAAACCTGTTTGAATGTGATCCTTATGGTTACTGCATGAGTATCTTATTATACTGCATGAGTACTTATTATAAGCAACACTAAACCAGTTAAGAAAAAAAAGTGATAAATGGATTGCAGGCTAATACAGTACCTGCTTTATCCATACATTGGTAGTCATTAGCTGATTCTTCTCATCCTTAAAGCAAGAGCAAAAACGATTAGATATTACTAAATGTCAAATATAAGGAATGTATCATTTTTCATGGCACTATAAATGTGTTTGAGTTATCAGAATGCAGATATATTTAGCTGAAACAAAACAAAGTTTGCTTGACAATTAAAGTTTTCTTATAATCAGATACATTCATCATCTCATTGTATAAAGCTGCTGTATGTAT
>JAYDZF010000007.1:5439688-5454702 GCA_034509105.1 Microcambeva barbata | reverse complement strand
TTTTCACATAATTACTCCATCAAGCTTTTTGAGAGGTTTACAGTGTGAGGATCAATACATCAATGTCTGTCAGTTACTTTTCTAAACACCAATCCGCTCTTAGAAGGTTTCAATAGTCAAATGTATCCAATGGTGCAACTTATAGGCCAATCAATATTCCTGAGAAACATAACAGCATATCATTTATTAAAAATAATACAGAATTCACTGTATTTCATAAAGGAAATGTTATCCAGTTTATATTAACTAGACATGTTGGATCACTAGAAAACCATCGACCATCATGGTATATTTATTTTTCTTGTTTTTTAGTTGATCAATCACATTTTATGTGTTTCATGATAATAAAACACCCACATCTTGTATCAATAATATTTTTTAGGTGAGGACAGCAGTTTAATGAAATCTGATTGCAAAATAATAGTAACAAAAGAAAATGCTTTTTAATCCCACATAAGGAAACCAAGAATAATAATTAGGGTTTTATTTCTAAAATGTCATATTAATCATGGTCATTATATTGTGACACAGTTACGTTACACTATTGTTTGAATAAATATTATCAGTGTGAGTTTATTTAAGGGTTTTGTTGTTAAACAGGAATGTGTTCTGTTATCTTTGTGTTAGAAGTCCCCACACTGTATACACATGTATCAAAAAATCCTCTGCATCTTTCATATGAAGATCTTAAAATGTATGTTTTCTGATCATTTGGTGGTTTGAGTATGGTTTGATTAAAATCTTCCAGTCAGCTTATTTCCCCCCTGCTGTTTCGTAAAAGGCTATCGTAGGCTCCTAAAAGTTATATGCTACACCCTGATCATCACTCATTCTGAGACTATGAGATGGTAAAAAGCTCTGCAGTTATTCTCAGGGTAAACATCACAGTATCACAGCAGGAAAAGGATTTGCTTTTTCCTGTGAATGCTAAATGAAATAGCTTGTTTGAAATAGCTAACATTAAAAAAAAAACATTTTAAATAACACAAATAAATGAAGAATTATTAATATAGCATCAATGGATCAATCTTGGACCGCAATGCTACAAACCTCTTCCCACCATTGATTACACAATATTCTGTTTGGTTCTACTGAATCAGCAAATGACTCTCCAGCTGATGTTAATATCACAGCTCGACACATTTTACATGGAAAGTGATTGGACCTAACTTTGCTTGGTCTCTTTTTATTTCAGTTTCTCGGGTTAGCACCCATAAATCCAGCTCTGTCCTGACTAAGCACTGCACTCTGCTTCTCTCACCTCCAGCGCTGGGTGATTTAGTCTGCCTCTTTCCTCTTAGCTAATTGATTTAAACCAGACCTGCTTCCCTCATTGTCGGTCGGTCAGGGTTCTCGCAGGCCCATAAACTGTATTAGCTGCATGACAGATGCATTGGCAAAGGTGCTGCTAGAGTCAGGACCTTATGTTCAGTCACCCGCAGAAACAGAGTAACTCTCTCATACACACTTCGTAAAAAAAAAAGAAAGCTGATGGTTATCATCAGTGAGTGAGGTAAATAGACTCTGGCGGAGGATTCAATTAGGCTGAGGTTAACTTGGTTAGGAAGGATGGAGAGAAACAAAGTCCAGTGTTTGCTGCTGATATACTGATAACCATTATCCAATTATGCATGTCCAGCACAGACCTTTATGCTATTATATTTACCAGGATTTATGTATTATGCACAATACTCATGATTCACAATGACAAGTCTGATAATCATGTAGTATCCAATTATGCATATGCCATTTTATATTAACTAAATCCATTACGTGTACGGATGAAATGCACTTTCTGTCTCATTCTACCTTCCCTATCATATAAACATATACAACTCATCTTGTAATGGACAAACAGCATGTTTCGTTTGTTTCTCCTTTTGCCCATTGAATCAGATGCATTGCAACCCTGACCAGGAATAATCTGTGGTAAACAAAGATAGGTAATGAATAAATGAATAACTAAGGAAGTAATGTTACAAATTAACTGATGTTGCTAATTGCATTGAAATATGCATTGGATGTTATGCTGTTGCAAGTCTGGAGGACAAAGGGAATTAAGAATGGCTGGAGAAAATTTTATACTACAAGACAAAGAAGGACAGTTGGCACAGATACAGTTTTTGCTCTGACTGATGGTGCAGATCGACAAAGTGTCAGAGTTGCAGATTATATATGGTATTTGAGCAAATTGCAATATATGTTTAACTCTCCATTAGTTTAGTCCTTCAGAGAAAATGACATTAGTGTGAAATATCTAGAGTAGGCAAATCGTTGGGCTTCCTGAATTCAAGCCAAGCCATTAGCTGTCGTAACAACTACAAACTATTATTTATAGACATTTTATGATGTTCAGCTTGTACTTGTTACTTGTACTGAAAGTCAAACTGTAACTGTATCTATGTATCTATCTTTATTCATCATTATCACACTAGTTTAAAACCTCAAAAAGAAAAGATGAAGAGAAAAGTCTTGAGACCAATTATTCCTATAAATACAGGGAGTATTAGCAGTCAGTAGAAATGTAGGCGGGGACTGGCTTCCATCCTTCCAGAAAATTCATCAGGGACTATGAAGTTCAAATTAATGAACATTTAGGGAGTATTGTGGTGGCTATGGGGGTTGCACTGTCACCTCTCAACAGGAAGGGTTCAATCCACAGGTGGGGTGATTCAGGGGTCTTTTATTCGAAGCTTGTGTGTTCTCACTGTGTATGTGTAGGTTTTCTCTGAGTGCTCTGGTTCCTCCTACAGTCCATAACCATGTATCTAAATTAATTCTTCTATAGATACCTAGCTGCACTAGGCTGCATAAACCAGTAGATTGTAATGTCTGATACAATGATAACTATAGATAAACAGGGAGGGTCGTGTCAATAATGGCATCCATTGTAAAAAAATATTCCGAATCAAAAAAGCAGATCACGATCCGCTGTAGTTTTGTCTTCCTCAATCCATGGTGGAAATATACAAAGCTACATTCAGGAGATCTAACAAAAAAACAAATAATGTGTAGAAACTCAAACATTCATCATAAAACCCAACCAAAGAACAGAGAGCACTAAATGTGTGAGGGTGTGATTTGCAGATGTCTAAAGACACAGAGGCTTCTAGTTTTCAATTAACTTCAGCGGCAGTGCAGATGGAGCTCAAGAGGCAGATATAAATCACCAATGACAAACCCAATCTGCCTCTTTATTACAAAGGAACACTGGCTGGTGACAAACCACGGGATGCTGCCATCGTCATAAAATACAGCCTGGGAGACAATTAGGTTTGAAGCTAGCACATCCGTTGTAGGATTGTCATTCGGTCAGACAGGTTTAGTGCAGATGTGAGTAGAGCTTGATGTGATTTGCCGTTTGGATCTTGTTTTTTTTTTTTTTCAATTCAAGGTTAAGCATCAGTTTTGAAGGTTTTCATTATAGACGGCATGAGGATGGACTTGATAAACAGGATTAGAACATGAGATGGCTGCAGACATGATTTTGACATTTTTATTGAACATTTGTCCAGAAATAGGTAGCTAGATTTTTTTTATTTAAAATGCTCTAAAGTGCTCTTTTAATTCTCAGGTGCTATCTGTGGTGGAGTCGTGACACAGCTGGTAAAGTTGATGCCTCACAGTGATATGTGAAACTTTAATCCAAGCACCTGATCTTTGTTCTGTCCACCTTCGAGAAACATGCAGCACGTGATGATTTCAAGCAATCAGTAATAAGTCTGTCATTATAAATTTGTTTGTATATGACAGCAAATGCTTTGCACTTGGTACCTCAAAGTGATGTCCTTGAGAAATTTGGTTTATTCCATGCACCTGAGCCTTGTCCTCTGCACCACCTTCCAGGGACATGTAGCACTTTAAACTACACAAAAAGATGATTTCTGTCAATCAGCAATAGTCATGCAAAGCTTATTTGTATAATTGCTAGTGCTTTGCAATCATTAATCCTTGAGCCTGTGGTAGGCTGATAGTGGCTGATAGTGGCACTGATGTACTTTTCAGAACTTTGGCTTAATACTTCCACCTCATTCTTGCACTCGGCTTTTAGCCATATTCAAGATGAAGCACTTTAAACTGTATAAAAAACTGCTTGTACTACATCTTAAGAGTTAGTCATTTGTATGACTGCAAATGCTTTGAAATTTGTAATTCTTGGGTGATATATGTGATGGCATTGACACAGCTGGTAGAGTTGGAGCCTCATAGTGACGTGAGTACTCTGCTTTCCTTTGCTCACCACACAGAAACATGAAGCACTCTAAACTGGATAAAAATAGCATGATTTCTGGCAATTAGCAAGCACCGTAATCAGAATAAATTGTGTGAATTTTAGTAATCATATGAAGCCTCCTATAAAAAAAATAATGATTTCACTTTAGGCAGCTGCAGGCACACTGATCCCGGCGCAATAAAGACGTTTTAAGTCTTTTTAAAAAAAAGTCTTTAGTCTTTTTAAGTTTGTTTGTATGACTCATCATTAAGCAATTCAGTAGGAATCCCATTTCTAATTCACTGATCAAAGCTGCTTTATAGCATGTTTAATATAAAGGCATTTTATGCAGTGAGTCATATTCCCAAATGTACATGCACCAAGCATAACACCAGGAAGTCACATAAAACACAAGAGCCATGACAAGTATGTTTACCATTCATTCATTCATTCATTTTTTCATTCATTCATATAGGTCAAACTACAAAACATTTAGCGCACTATTAGTTTCTATTTATTTTCTTTGTCATTTCACATTATATGTACAGAGCTAATCCAGCAGTTTAAATCATGGAAAGGTCATTCTTGAAATTGGGTGTCAAACTTTGAGGCTTTGAGGAACAATATTTTTCATATTGTTATCCAAACAGACCAGCCAATTTCAAATGTCACCTGCAAGCTACCATTGGTAATTTATTTAAATAGCATTGAACAAAGCTGACACTCACTGAGATTTTTTTTGCGCAGTGGCATTTACCTGGCAGTTCAAACACAACTTGTGGCATGCATGGCCCGGCGGTCAGAGAAATCGGCTTGTGATCGGAAGTTTGTTGGTTCGATTGACAGAGCCGACAGGTCACGACTGAAGTGCTCTTGAGCAAGGCACCTAACACCAAACTGGTCCCCGGATGCCGTGGCTAAAGCTGTCGACTGCTCTGGCCATGTGTTTACTGCACTCTAGAGTTCACATGTGTTTCACTGCCTGGATTAGGTTGAACTGTGGAGGACAAATTCCACTACACAGTGGTAAAAAGAGTTTTCTAAGGTAGAAGTAGAGTTATTGGATCCAATCATGAACCCTGACATGATTATGCTGGCTGAAGTAGGCCAGATAGTAAGCTCATGCCTCATGTGATGCCTGTAATGAAACTGAATGAGAGCTTCAAAACATTTAAAGAATCGCTCTACACATGATTCAATGGGTAAACCCAGAACTAAAAAAAAATTCTATCATAGAAAATATTAAATTCAAATACAATTATTTTAATGTTCATTATCATGGTCCAATTTTGTGTTTGCTTGTTGCTGTATTAAATAGATGCCACATATCAAACAACATATATCTTCCTCTGTAAAAGAACCAGCATTCTTTGAATTATTGCAGTGGTGACACAACCTATACCCTGACCTATCATCCCCATTAATCATGTGCAGTCTTTGCTGTAAGGGCATAAGGGAGGAGGGGAGATAGCAATAAAGGCCATACAGTGCCTCTATTCGACTGGTATGTTTATAATAGCTGTGTAAAAGCCAGAATACACCTAACAGCCACATACAAGGTTATCATTTTCCACATCAGCTTTTTGCCCCTGAAGCCTAAACTAAACTATCATCTACATTATAAATGCAACAAATTAAATTTAGAAAGGAAAAGATGTAGATCCTTATAACTATTGTCTGTCATGTCAGTACAGGGAATTGTTATTATTTTTATTATGTTCCATGAGCACAGACGTTCAATGAATGTTACAAGAACACACCCGAACATTCACTAAAACACAGCTAAAAACAAATAATATTAAAAGTTCCACCTTCGAAATGTCCAAAACTGCCAAGTTAAATTTGTCCTAATTTCAGAGCTAAATTCGGAGGCTCAATCAAAGTCTTAAGTGCCCTTACTTGATTGCTTTGCACAGAATTGATGAACAACCTTGCTGCCCACTGTAGTGTTAATGAGGGCATTAAGGTGGCCTGTCACCACAGGATGCACTCAGTCATTAGTTTAATGCACAGAGTACAATAATCATTTTAGGAAATTGGCTTTTTAATTATTTGAACCACACAGAAGGGAGCTGTAAGTAATGCACTCCATGATAGAAACTCTGCTTGTTTGTAATGTCAGTGATTTAAAGATGCTGTCACTTTCCCCCTCTTTGCTCTGATAACAATGTAAACAATGTAACACCTTTGGAAGCAAGTACACCTCAATCAGTCCAGACATTTAAAGGGTGTTATTTCAAAACATTATAGTCAGTACAAAATGAATATGTAATACTGCGGTTTATATTAGAATGATATAAGCATTTTTCCAAACATCATGGTTTTCCATGAGAAAAAAATATCTAGTTTTATTACTGAAGCTATGACGCTCACTTTCTTAAGCCTTCATCCAATCAGGCTCATGGGGTGCTGGATCTTATTCCAGTTTATAATGGGTGAAAGGCACACAGAAACACCCTGGCCGACATACCAGACCATCATGGGCAGAGACACACACACATTCATCAATGGGGTAATTAAGTGTCTTAACCTGACTGCCTGGTTTTGAGCTTCCGTAGACACGAGGAGAACATACAAATTCTACACTGAAAGGACACAGACCACCCCACCTAGGTACTGAACAGGGACTTTCGTGCAGTGAGGCTTTTATTGAAGATCTACCGTCCTTGATCATTGATTTCTACTGGGAAAAAAAAGTTTTACTTATTTGTCTGAGCATGTTATAAAATAGTTCATTTGTGCAATACACGTCAGCGAGCAGGGTTTGGTATCTGGCCCCATCTAGTGGTGATCTACCTTTTCATCATCATGGTGTCAGTGCTGGTGCTAAAATCCGGAACGGTTTGACTCTTTTCTGCAAAAATCACCAATTTTATGCCAGAAAAAAATAGAACAGTTCTGCCCCCATGATCATTTCAATTCAAATCATAATCTTGCTAATCAAGAACTAACGAACCAGTGGCGCTGATATTCGAAAGCAGGAGGGGTCCAGGCTTCGTTACCCAGTGAGTCTCATCACGCTGTAATGTGCATTAAATACCCTAAAAAGGCACATAATTTGACGGTCGCAGTTGTTTATGCAACACGCTGCATTACAAAAGTCGAAGAGTGTCTTCTGTATTTTTAACACAAGTCATAATTAGAGTGTTTAGCATAATTGATAAACGGACTGTAAAATGTCTCTTCCTCATACCAATCAACCCCCAACCTCTAGCTATGAATGACTTACCGCAGTAAGTCTCCCCTGGGGGGCGCCATTGTATATCAGGGGGGCGCGAGCATCCCTAGGTGGTAGACGAGTTACATTATATTTAGCACAAAAACAATACAGTACATGAAATATACTTCATATTTGTTATGAGCAGTTTTAACCTAGTGGGTTAAGTAAAACAGTATTAATTAAAAGGTCTGGTTCACCACTTGAGCAAGACCTTAAACCCACAGTTGCCTGGACAGTATCTATCCATCCATCTATCTACACTCACTCATCCCCCTTACTTGCACATATGCATTATATAGTCCAATCCACTTACATTAAAGATAATAAAAACTGCAGATTGGAGAACATGGACTTGGTCTGCACATTATGTTCTTTTCAGCCCTGTAATATGCATTGTTTTATTATTTATGGTTTTACTGTTATGATTTTGTTTAATGATAAAATTAAATTAATGCATTTATAATGATTTGATTATCATATATAGGATCATTAAGTGCAGGGTAGAAATGCCTGAGAACAAATCTATTGCACAGCATGTCACAATAACACTTTTGTACACACTTAAACAATGCGACAGTAAAGAGTAGTCAGTTCAACTATTTGGCATGGCTTTGTGAAGTCAAATAACACCTATGTGAACAGAAAATAACAAACTCTACAGTCAGAAATAACTGAGAACAGAAGCGGGGACCTTGGAGCAATTCATCAAGCTTCCTGAACGACTGAGCTGCTCAGAATAAGAGAATAGGCATTTCACCTTTATGCAGCATTAATGTTTTGCCCTGTCAGTGCTCCCGTTGCTAGCTGCAAGGTCAATGCATTCTAGCACACTGTTGGCGTTGGCTATTTCCATTTATTCATACACATTCATTTACATCGTCTTACACCCAGGGTCAATAAAAATGTAGTGAGTATAACAATAGTTACTGAGAGCAATATCAAAACTAAATAAAAAACAACAGATACGTAACATAATTGGTTTATGGTTATTTTCACTATAATGGCACAATGAGAAAAGTACAAACCAATTTCCAGAAATGGTAATTTAATAGACAAAAGTTATATATATATATATATATTAGTGGTGGTCTTGTAGAATAAATTGACATGAAGATGTAAAAAAATGTCTTAACAAACCTGAGTTTAAGTAAATAAATCTAGCTGAATCCATGGAGACATTAACTCGACATTTATATAATATACTCTCATCAATCTGATTATCTTGGTATTTAACTGGAGTAGGTCAATGTCGCTAAATACTCAATGTAGCTTTTCGTGTCATTTACAAAGCTTTTCCCAGATTTCCCCTGGAAATGATTTAAAACAGCCTTTGTCCAAATGCCTTGGCTGATCATCATATGACCACGTTCAGAACAGGCATTTAAAAAGTTCATATCATTTAGCTAACCTCGTTATCTTGGTTAAGGAAAACACTGGACACACTGATCTCCTAATCTGGGCACCAATCTAAAGCAGAGCTTCAGCCCTGTACGCTTCCTTCTTGAAAGAACCAGCTCAAAAATATGATTCAGGAATCGATTCCTCACTAGCGCGTTCACGGGATGCACGGCCATCTTTAAACCCCAGAAAGAGCTTCTTCCGTTTAGCGCCACGATTCACTGCGATATACCTCTAATTTTTACAATATTTTTTTTTTAACCAAAGCCCATTTGCAAGGTTTAAAATAGACTGGATACGTGACACACAATGGATGCTTTATTCTGCAACATAGGCGGTACATTTGTTCTCTGACAAAAAGAAAAGAAGCGAAAAAACGAAGGAACACAGCGAACGCGTTGTTATTAGCCAGCTAGCAAGTTAGCAGCTAAGCTAACTATCTGAAAGCGTTTGTTTTAGACGTGTTCAGTTTTGTCTTTATCGCGCTCATACATTCCGGACTCGGCTTCGTGGCTCTGTCGGCTCCCGTGTTGAGCTTTTTCGCCGGAGATGAGCGCAAGATGTCGGTTTCGGGACTGAAGGCCGAGCTGAAGTTTCTCGAGTCCATTTTCGATCCGAATCACGAACGCTTTAGGATCATCGACTGGAAACCGGATGAACTGAGCTGCCAGTTTAACGTAACCGGAGACAAACTGCTTATTATACATTGCAATATCACGGTAAGAACCCGATGTTTTAACAATAGCGAAATCGAGAATGTAGGTGGATAACGTAGAAAGAAAAGTTAGACTGTGTCCTAAACTGTCTCCTGCTGCATTTTTAGGTACACTATGCAGGCCTTAAAGCAGTGTCTCTTGTGCCCTGATTAGTGCGCTGCGTGTTCTTTACGTATTCATTTGGAAGTGGCCCTTAGCTTGATCATGTTGGCTAACGACGATATACTTGTCGGGTATTGTCGATATATATTATGTACTCAGTCCTTAATTTGCAGTTTGGACAGGGTCTCGAACAAATTCTCGACTGTTGTGATCTACATAAGGTCTAAATACATAGGTTGTGCATTTAAAATATGTCAGGAAGCTTTTTGGGTTACGGCGCAACTATACAAAGCTTGCGAAAGGAGTATATTTTCACTGACACATTGTCTTGTAAATATCATACACCGTGAACTAAAGCCTATAACAATGTTCAAGTTGACAAATACATGACAGCTTTGTATTTGTTCGTTTATCGATACATAATATTGGTTAAATCACCTGAACGTCGAGTTTGGCTTGGTTCCAGATGCATCAAAACATCATAGGGTGTACACTGCATTAATCAAGGCCTACAATTCATTAAATGCATTTCTAATTAAACCCTTTTCAGAAATGCTAACTGAATTTTGAGCTGATTTCATGCAATATAAATGGCCATGCAGAAAATAAATCACTGAATATGTAGAGTAAAGAACAATGCATGGGGAATATATTGTGCATATAAATTTATAAGTGTTGTAGCATATGCCATTTCACTAAGGCAACCATCAGATTTGTTATTTTAGCATATATTATATGTCAAAATGACTGCTTCTTAAAATGTTTGTGCAAGACATGCTTGAGCTTGGCAATATGTATAACATTTACTTCAGCCCCTTTATCGCATTTAATGTGCTAAATGTGGAATTGAAGGTGTTCAGAACGGATGAATCAGGAGAGGTCAAGGACTGTAAAACCCAAGAAAACGTTAAAAACATGCAACAATAACCTGGTTTATCAGGATATCATACCTTTTTGTTCTGAAACTGCTGTTTTAAAATGCTATTTTGGTTACATAGGTCCTGTATTATTTTAATAAAGATTTATTTTAGTCTTTAAATATTGCATAAATAATGCCGATGACATAAGTGTTTTTGTGTTGCTTATAGGAGTTTCATGCTAGTGCATGTTGCAGGTATGAGTGTATCAGGTTCATCTGTGTTCCTAGAGACTGTAAACAATGTATTTACTAGACACTATTATTCACTACTACTTTGTTAGCACAGTGTATAGGTCATGTTTTCCCTCCAAACCTTTACCAGTGTGTATCAGAATGATGTTTGCACAGCATTTGCTTAATAACAATGGTTGCCTTTCCCGCGACACCAATAGTGATAAAATAAAAAAGAACAAAAAGGAGGTTTAACATAAACTGAACTGTACTGAAAAACATCCATATTCACATTGTTACACATTTTATTTACAAACCTTATAGCTATCAAATTATCTTTGATTAGAGGTGCAAATTAACTGTTCTCTTTTAATCTTTTCAGGAATCCTATCCTTCAACACCCCCAATATGGTTTGTGGACTCCGATGACCCAAGTCTGACCCAAATATTAGAACGGCTTGAGGATGTTAGAAAAGGCAATACACTGGTAAGTTTGCTATCCCTTTAGAATTAGTACTTACTTTAAAAGGTCACATGAACTATTTCAATTGAGATTCTTAATCAAGGTGTGATTCAATCAAGGTGTAATCAAGACTTCAGTACCCTGCTGGCTGCAGCTGTTTCCTTAACCATCACCTTGCAACTGATTACAAGTCAAATTGTGTAGTAATTTAAGAATTTGGGGTCAGTGATGCAAATATTGATTTCTAGTCAGCCTTTGTTTATGTCAATAATATGGATTGATATCCTTGTTACCATTTACTATTTATGGTGACTATAATGATTTTTGAAGTTTTTGTTAGGCCTCCTGATGTGGACTGTCCGTGTCATCACAATTACAGCAATGAAATATGTAAATGCTTTTGTGAAATGTGAAATTGTTGCAAGAATAGTTCCTTAAGTTCTTAATTGTCATCTAGTGTGCAGTTGACCTCAGAGACAATTTCATGTTCATCCTGCTGCAGCTTTTGTGACAGTGTGACAAGCTTCATTATGCTTTGTCATTAGCCAGTTTATCAGACATTCAAACTGCCATCGTTATAGTGTTTTACAGTTTGATGGGAGAAAATAATAGGTCATTTCATTCTTAAAACATTTTTTAAACTAAGCAACTTTTAATTTTAATGTCATTTAAGCTGTTTTGAATAACTGTCAGTGACATGTTTGATCTCCTCAGCTCCTGCAGCAGCTGAAGAGGCTGATCTGTGACCTGTGTAGGTTGTATAATCTACCTCAGCACCCAGATGTAGAGATGCTTGACCAGCCACTCCCAGCTGGCCCTGTCAACCAAGATAAAAAGGTATATTCTTCTTAATTCTAAAAATCTGCCAAAGCTAAAAGCAAGGATATTTGGAATATAGGATATTGATTGGTAATTTCACATTTTGCTCTTTTAGCATGGTACAACTGATGAGGTGACTTCTGAAGAGGAAGAGGAAGAAGAGATGGGAGAGGTACATAATGTTTCTCTTTGTTTTACTGCATTTTTAGCAGGAAAAAAACTGGTCCTATTTGGAAAAAGATTTCTTTTAGCTACAGTTATGGGTCTAAAGCAGATCGTTGAACTTCATATTTGATTTGGCACATTTATGCTGGATGCCGTTTCTGAGCACAAGCCTCCTATTTTTCTGGGTTTGGCACTGGCATTAAGCATACACTGCCACGTGCCTTTTCCAATGGCTTCATTCATGTAAAGCCATGCGCCTTCTGTATTTGTTTGCCCAGCTTGGGTTAAAACCTCCACCCTCCCCGGAAGTTAGGAGGAGTGTGAGTTTTACCAGTATACCACATAGGCTCACAAAGCCATGATGTATATGTTAGAACGTGATATCAAATTCGACACAGAACAATTAAACTTGCCATGAAATACTTACTGTAGAGTGAATGTAAGGTGTAATTAATCCATTAAAAACGAGACATTTAGCTAAAGCGTTCTAGTTCTAAACTTTATTTCAGTGGCATAAGTAAACATAAGAGTAACAGACACACCAAATCAGGCTTAACATTATGACCACCTTTGTAATATTTTGTTGGCCCACCTTGCTACTGAAATGGTCCTCCAACCAGGCTGCAATGTGTGTTTTCTGACATCTTTCTATAAGAACCAGTATTTACTTCAGTAGCTTGTCTGTTGCATGAGATCACACGGGTGAACCTTGGCCGTCCACAACCCTATCACTGGTTTACCACTGTTCCTTTCTCTTACCACTGCCTAGTGGGAACACCCCCAAGAGCTGCAGCTTTGGAGATTCGTTTAGACAATTTGACCTTGCTTGAATCCTTAGGTCAAGAAATTATTACTGTTAGTTATAAGAACTACTGAGTGGGAAATTATCCAACCCACTAACAGTTGCTGTGATTGAGATAATCAGTGTTATTCACCTGTCTGGGTTATTGTAAAAGATACCATGTTGCGTTTAACCTGCAACCACCCATAATATGTAAAATTACAGTAAAACAAAACACCATAAATCAAAATGTCTCTACTGAGGGCAAAAAAAAATCTTTTCATACCTAAATCTTCCTAAACCTCATATGAACAGTGTTCCCATCCTGCCAACCATTATTATACCTAACAGTTTGGTTAAACTAAATAGTTTATAGCGAAACGCATCGAGGCCTGACTTTAGGCCAAACAAGGCCTATCAGAACCATACAAGCCCAACTTTACTTTTAAGTATGTTGTTACTATGGAGTAATTGTCGTCTTAATGCTTTTGTCGTTTAATTACTGTTCCCTAATTTGATGTTGTGGATTGAAATAGGACATGGAGGAGTTGGAACATTATGAAATGAAAGAAGAGGAGCCTGTGGATGGGAAGAAGTCTGAGGATGATGGTATTGAAAAAGAGAACCTGGCTATCCTCGAGAAAATCCGCAAGAACCAGAGGCAGGACCACTTGAACGTAAGTGCTTATTCGGTAAGGTGACTTTTTTTCTGCTTTTTAGGCTTTAAATGGAATAAGTTGTTTACTGTGCATGCAAGTAGTCCTAGGAAAGTTTTTTGATGTTTAGTCTAGCTCACAAATAACTAATATAATATAATTTTGGAATTGTTGTCCTCATTGTAATTTTTCTCCTTAGCATCAAACTGTGGAGTTTGCTTGTACACAATATTGAATTGTTTCCTTATGTAACTATGCTTTTTGCAGGCTGTGCTCAAATTGTGCAGAATATCTTCCATCTGTTCTAGGGCTGCAAAACGGAGCAGCATATTTATTTGCATATTTGCAAATTCTATTATTTTGTTTTCAACATTTTATCCAAACATTACTGTGATATTTGACTGCATAGTTTGTTTAAAAAAGTTTAATTCCAGCAGAACTTCCATTTAGACATTAGTCATTTTATGGTTTATCTTTATTTCAGTTAATGATTAGTGTGAATGTAGCCTAACGTTTTGTGAAGACGTGCTTTACTTCCTAAGGTTGATTACATTAGATATGTCACCTATTTGCAAGAGGGTCCTAGGTTCGATTTCCAGGAGGAATGGTCAGGGTCCTTTCTGTTTGGAGTTTGCATGTTACATTTGCAGCATTTAGCAGACACCTTAATCCAAAGTGACTTACATTACAGTATACATTCTGAGATATCGAAGGGTTAAGGGCCTTGCTCAGGGGCCCAACAGCAGCAGCCTGCCAGTGGCAGTCCAAAGTCATACAAGAGAGATACAAAATTGTCCATGACTGGTTACACAAGATTCATCAGTTAAATATTCATATCCTAATAAACAAAGTTATTTTAATGCCTATAAATATCAGTTTCTAAAACATGCCATGTTCACTCTGTGTATTTTGGTTTGTTTTATTATTTTTTGAGTATTTATTTTGAAATGTACGTGTCTTGTTTTATGTTATAGGGAGCAGTATCAGGCTCTGTTCAAGCATCTGACCGCCTAATGAAGGAACTTAGAGAAATTTATCGATCTCAGAGTTATAAAACAGGTACATTAGCTTGCATGTTTATTTATTTGAGTACATACTTTAAAGGCTGGGTGATCAAGTTGATATTCACTGAAGCCCAGCAGATTTGAGGTTCAGGGTCTTGCGGATTATTACCTTGGAATCTAACTAATATCAATGGGAGAGCACTAATAGCTACTCAGTACAGATTATTATAGTAATAATAGCTCACAGTGGCATAACCACATTGTAGCACCACTTTACATTCTTTTTTTATGATTAATGTGTTTTGGCATCGTATTTGGTAAAACTTTTTAAAATAAGGTATTTTTGGCATATTTTACTATGTCCAAAATGCTCTCGGAATGTAACTC
>JAYDZF010000007.1:5393433-5406496 GCA_034509105.1 Microcambeva barbata | reverse complement strand
CTGCTAACTGTATATCAGAATATATTTCTACCTCATGTACCATTTACTCAGTACCATGTACTGCCCAACACTCGTCTCTCTGGAGGATCGTTGTTTTGTTTTAATATGTACTTTTGCAGCTGAAATGACAATGAAATGACCAAAAAATCCACCAAGGTCCACAAAATATACAACAATCAATCTCCAAATACAAAATATAAAATTTGTAAATAACTTTTAAATGTCTGTACTATCCTACTGTGTAAAAAGTATTTATTTCATAATCATATTTATCGCTTATGCAAGTCACAGAAATATTAGACAAAAAGTTTTCAGCAGTACTTAGATGCATCTCTCTTACCATTTTGCTCACTGTTCGGATCCAAATCTAAAGACTAAAGGTTGCCAGAATTAAGCACAAATCACCATGAAAAAGGCAAGAACAAAGCAAAATACGAAAAAGCCAAAATCTGTAACATCTTCAGTAATTGATGAAGCAAAAGAGGAAAACCATTATGTACAGACCATTTCTAAATGATTACCATCAAATATCTTCAGTAAAGCAATGAAACTAATTCTGCAGTGAAACACTACAGATCTTTCCAAAATAATTACCATTAAGCACCTTACACAGTGACAGCACTAAATTTTTGCATTTGAGTATCCAAGTGGCTAGGCTGACATCCAGCCAACTGATAGCAGTGGCAAGTTTTAGGCTGGGGCGCAAGAAAAGCCAAGACAAATTTACTAATGTAAAGGGTTTGCATAAGGCTGGTAGCATAAGAAATAAAAAGAAAAAACGAGTCATTTAAAGAGAAGTTAAGAAAAGGAGTGGGTGAGATATGAGGAGGATGTAGTGTGAGACATGCTAAAAAATGTGTGAATAATACATCATTTATTATATAATTTATAAATACATACACTAAATGCCCAAAGGTATTTGGACAGCTATAAGCTGGAGTCTCTCTGACTCAAATTATCAAGCCACGTATTTATGGAACTTACTTGCAAGCAGCTGAAATGAATCAGATGATGATTAGCAGCACCTGACTGCTTATTTATGAGTCACTTCTCTGATTTTCATCTGTTTTCCTGTTGTGCTTTGGAAACGACTAGTAGAGAGAAAAATGAACTTATCCATTATCCCTTGCTCCTGTGAAACGATTCTTTATAAATGGATTTTAATCAGTGCATCAGCTCCTGCTAATAACGGGAGCACAATGCTACCACCTACATATTTCACATTTGGAGAATGTTACCTGTTCCCAACCTTACCTATTAATACAAACATGGTCCAACCATGCTCCCGCAGATGGGGTTTGGATCACTGAAAAAAACAAATGGCTTGTTAGTATTTAGAATTTGATGGGGAACAAGTTTCCAGAAAAGCTAGTTTTGTCATAGTACCACCCCTTGCAATGTTGCATGTTGTTTATCTGCTGTGCCAACATGGTCAGTAGAAGAATACAGATCACAAAGCAGGATCATCAGTATGTGCTGAAATACTAATCAGCTACTGGTCAGGATGGTGTATGTTGCAGACAAACAGTAGGGGAATGAAAACAACTCTTGTCTGGATAAACTTCTTAATAAAGTTTATTCCCAAATCAAATGGAAATTCTCACTCGAAGCAGGATGGCTATTTTTAGCAGCAAACGGGTGCCATGACATGTTATTGGCTATGCTATTATAAAGTACAACAATTTTATTAGTAGAAGAATGAAAATTGTGCCCCACAGAATGTAGTGGTGGCGGACCAATGCATGTTTATGAATATGTGTGTGAAAGATAAACACACAAAGTGACAAGAGCTGCCAAGCCACCGGTCACTGGATTATCTTCTCCTGCCCTTCTCGCTGAAGGTTGAGACCTTTCTTGTGACCTGTCAAAAGACCAAGCTTAGAAGATTTCCTGATGACAGATGAGTCATGACCCTGAGGTAATTAGCATTCTGTCTCACTGTGCCTGACTTTTTTTTTTTCATCATCTCTCTTCCACTATATCCTTCATCTGGCCCTGGTTTTTTATTTGCTCGTATCTGATGGTTTCTGGAAAGTGATTCATTGTGATATTCTTTTTACAGAATGGTTCAGTATGACAGATTCAATGCTCCCTGTAATTTAATTAAATATATTGTGCTGGAACAAGTCTCTAAAGGCCTGTTTTATCGCACAGTGCTAATTACGTTCACTTAAAGAGGATGAAGAAAAGGAGCAGGCCATGACACATGCCTTTCTTTATGAAGGCTGCACTTCACCATGACAGTCTTTCAATATTCAAGATTTCAGTAACTCTTTTCTTTAGTGTACTAATTTTTTTTAAACACTTTTATGGGAATTATTTTTGTAGATGTTTGGTTGGGTTTTAATGTATTTTTCACAGTATGCTCACTTAACTCTGGGCCGTGTTGTATGTTTTGTACAGGTAAAGCAAAGCCATTTTGGATGGGAAGGTAAATAATTATTATCTGATATACATGTAATAAACGCTCTTATATTACAGATGACAGCGGTCTTACATTACAAGCCCACAGCAGAGACACAAAGCCAACTTTCCTCTGATTTTGAAGCCTTTTAGGTCCCAAAGCTTTCTCCACTTTTCAAAAGCCAAGCCAGTGTTAATCCTTGTTTTACCGAGGACTTGTTCACCCTCTTAATTAGCTTGTAAGCTCTCTTTGCTTCTTTTTCAGTGACTGGGCAGGCGGAAAAAAACGCGTTGGATCTTCTTTCAGAGGTTGTGCATGTGACATGGCTAGAAAATTTCCAGCCTAAACCTACCCGACCACTCTGATTTAAAATCTATACATTAGGCTTTGCAGAGTAATATTAGCACACTTATACTATTGATTAAAACACTTTGTTCCCTTCTTACTCAGGATTAATACTTGAATATATGCTTTTAATTAAAACACAACCTATAGACATTAAAATGTTTTACACCCACAAAAAAAATTAATTGTAATTTTATTTCAGCAGAGAAACATTTGTATTATATCACATTGTTAAAGTTTTTGTTGCATTTTATTTGGAATGCAAATTAAAAAATGGATGATCGAATTGGGGTATGTTTATACCATAAAGTTAGCGCTTGCTAATTAAGGGTATTATACTTTTTACATTTTAACTTTTAAATTCAGTTTACAGGCTGTATATCAATCCTTTCTCATTTCAGCATGACTTTGCTTTCCGTGTACTTCTGAATGAGTTTTCCTGGAATATGATTCATTCCTGCTTTTTATAGTACTGCTCAGTGTGGCTGATTGTTGGATTTATTGGCACCCCTTTGCTAACAACTGCATCATTGTGATGAGCAATCTGGATGAAGACCAAGCACAACACTGCTGTTGTAACATTTTGGGCCAGATGAGTAAGGAGAGAACACTCATTTAAAGAGAATGATTTGTAAGAAAAATGTGATGATCAGGCCACCGATAATACAAACAAAAAAAAACATTAATTGCATAATGAAGAACACATAAAAGAAAAATAAAAAATATTGTCTAAAAAACCACCGGGAGAACATGCTCCACACAGAAAGGACCTGGACCGAGGACCTTCTTTATGGGAGATGACAGTGATACTAAGCTACCATGAGACTCAAGTGTTATCACAGTGATGACAATTATTTTTTATTTAACATTTTCCTTGTTTCTTGTGTGACATATAGTATTTTAATTTCACTTCAATTGACCTCTGCTTTGTGTTTCTGAGACAGGCTATGAAGCATCTATGACTTCATCAGAGGATTAATGAATAAAAATGCTATTATTTTCATGACATTATTGACAGTTACACTGCTGACAAACCTTTTGAGCCTCCTTGCTGTTAGTACTCAGCAGTTGTACATTTTACAGCCTTTCCTATTAAGTGATTTAAATTTCTTAACATTAACAAGAAGTGAGATGTAACAAATTGTTCCACACCATGCATAAAACCTTTATATTGCACTCATCGGATCCAGCAATTTGGCGTTCACATCCTTGAAAGAAAATGAGACGCTCGCTGGGCTATTTAGCTCAGAAGGACTTGCAGTTAAATCAAGCAGGCTGAGTGAAATCACCTATCATCCACACGTGGCTTGCGATAAATTGTAGAGCCGGTGTGGCTGGGTTAATTAGGCTGCCCCTTCGAGCAGGTCAGGTGGTCTAGTCTGTGTGGTGAGATGCCAGTTGGTACTCAGCCTAGACGCATTTCTGGTCGCTTTGTCTGTGCCTCCATCATCCATCATCTTCAGTGTCTAATCATCTTTCCGACAGCAGCTCGTCCGTGGAGTTGGCAGGATGCGCTCCTGCGCCTTGACAAGCCGGCAAGGAAATTACTTATTTATCATCCACAGGCTGCCGATTGTTGAAGAGTTGAAGAACTCTATTTGTCTGGCTGCACAGGATGTAAAAGTCCCGTTTCTATGGGCCGTTGTCATGGTAATTTTCCTCTCAGCAGGGCTGTTGAAGGGCATTTTAGTGGGTCTTGATTGAAGATGATGTCAGAAAGGTTGTTTTCAGATGCATTCATATGCATTAGATTTCCCAACATTTTTTACATTGTTTAACAAGACATTTACGATGCTGCAGAGGTGGAACTAAGAGTCTGCATAAGCTCCCTCTGAAATCCCAAGAAACATGGGGAATACTGGCATATAATTTGACGCAATCTCATAAAACTAATCTTGATGGGGCTGGGGTGGTAGAATTTCTTTTTTCATTAAATTGTCATTATGACTGTAGCTGTAATGTAAGAATAATCATTTATAAAAATGCCACCTGACACCCGGTTTAATTATTGTGTCTGTACTGGGTAACTCAACACTGCTTAAAATACTAAAGTCCCCCAAACTGACATTTTTATGCTGGGCAGTGACATCAATGCAATTGACACCAAAGGACAAGAGGATCATCCTCAAGGTTGGCTAAGATTGTGTCTTGTGGTCGTGGCACTGCTTTCAGTCGTCATCAGGTTCTCCTGTTCGTTCCTTAAGATAATCAATCCCCAGTTGAGCATGCTCAGCATGATGTTGCTGCTTTGGTGCAGCTGTAAAAGGCAGAGTTTTTTTCCCTTTATTTTTATAGCTCTTTAAGTAAGTTAAGCCATCCATCCATTTATACATCGATCCATCCATCTGTCCATCAATCTTTCTATTTACTTTTTTGGTATTGCATGCACTGGATCTATGGTTATTACATTTTCTGTTTTCATTGCACTTTTGTGAACTGGATAGTAAACAGTCGCCTAACAGCAAGAAGGACCTTGGTTTGATTCCCAGGTCCTTTCTGTGTGGATCTCCCAATGACTGCATGGGTTTTCTCTTGGGGCTCCAGTTTCCTCTCACAATCCAAAAATGTGCAAGTGAATTGGAAATGCAAAATTGTCCATGACTGTGATTGAAGACTTGAACAGATGAATCTTGTGTAACCAGATTATATTTCTATATTTTGTATCTTGATTTGCTCTGACCCACTGCATCCCTGAAGGTAAATAACTGCATTGCTCCCTGATTAAAATATTTACTTCTGTACTATAATCAGTTATATAATATAATCTCAGTACATTTTAAAATGTGAGTGGCACAGGGGGTCGCACTGTGTTCAATATAACCTGTGTGCCATTTCCTGTCATGAATAACCAAAGTGTAAAACATGACGTTAAAATCCCAAATAAACAAAAACATTATAAATGTTTATGTAAGTATATGAATAATTACTTAATTACTTATTACGTAAGTATATGAATAAGTATATGAATAATTACTGTTGCCTCATGAACTGGTTTTTGCATTGTCAACACATTACATGCACCTGTAAGGTCATATCATTTAATTTTAAATGCATTAGCGGGTAGTACTGTTGCCTTACGTGGGTTAGATTTCCATGTGGGATAATCCAGGTCCTTTCTGTGTGGAGTTTGCATGTTCCCTTTTTATCTGGGTGGGTTTCCTCTTTCTGGGGCCCAGTATTTCCTAGACTTACTGTGACCCTGACTGGGATAAAGCTGTAGATAAAAACATTAAAATAAATAAAATAAATAATTTGCATGAATTTATACTAAAGCAATGCATGGCTGTACATTTACATGGACTAATAAATTACTAGTATTAATGTTGCTAACAAAGGTAATGTACTGCTACAAACCTCGTTTTCCCTGAAAGACTTTCCTTAATTGTCTTTTAGTTCAGAGAGAAAGATGAAAGTCACTATTAGGTATTCCAGGCATTGGCCACACACAAACAGGAAAGAAATAAATATCAGCTGTAATAAATAGGAATCAATATGCAATTAAAAGACAAATAAGGTATTGATATAGCCTAAAGATTCTTACGAGAGGCAGCCAGGCTCTGCAATAAAACAAGCAAAAGTCGATAGAGAATTAATAATATGTGACTATAAAGTCAGTACTTTTACTCCAGCACCTGAATCTCATGCTTCCTTTACATAGGGGGATCCATTTCATGTGCAATGAAAATGATTGGACTTGGTGAATAGAAAGCTACAATAAAACTAGTCGTGATGGTAAGCAGAAGTGGGTGTGATTTGTTTTTGTCTGTATCATCAGCAACAGATTGGAATTTAGACAATACACTGCTTTAAACAGTAATTCTTATTTTTGATTGCCTCTGATATTACACACTTGGCTTATTTGGAAGCCAATGGTTTTAGATCAATAAACATATTACAGGGCACTCAGGTGGCACAGCAGACTTTACACTAGTCCACCAATACTGGTCATTCTGGTAGTTCGGGTAGCACAGTGGCTAAGTGGATAGAAATGTTGCACAACTGCAAAAAGTTCGATCCCCAGAGGGTGCAGTCCAGGTCTTTTCTGTGTGCATGGGATTACTGCCCTGCCCTGCATACCCTATCCAGTTTATACTTGCTTTGTGCTTAGTGTGTTTGAAATTAATTTTGTTTCAATGGACCTTGATGGTAGAAAAACAGTTTTATATAATGTACTACCATATGTTTACTATATGTCCACTACCCTTTCGCATTCACTCATACTTTGTGTTTTCCCACTCAGCAGCCTTTAATGGCCAATTTTGATTGATGCAGACACTGCCAGTTGTGGTTGCTACGGGTCACCAAGCCAACTGATAACAAAGCTGAGATTCAAAGAGTTCAGAATTCCAGGATTGGTGTGCTACTATTTGCTTACCATATGTACTGTGGTCAATATTGTGATTCATGGGCAGTTAAAGTGGCCCAGCTAGTAAAATTGGTGCAACATGGGTCTATTTTGTCTCTGATCACTGTCAGTTCTCAATTCTAATTTTAAGTGTCCCCATGTCCACCTTATTAACTAAAATGACCATTGAAAGGATAACTTTGTATAAATGAGTGGAGGACATGGAGTCCAGATGTTGTGGGGGTAGTTTGCTTTTATGGTATAACTTAGCTTGCCCTTTGAGATGGCAGGAGCAACACAAATCAATGTAAAGTTATTCTGAAGCCCTGATCAATATCATAAAGTTTTTTTATTTTATTTTTTATTTTAAGATTGTAAATGCCTGGGTTACAATAGGCCAATGACTATAGATCATTCTTATATTCTTATGTTCTTTCTTTTATTTGACTCCACCAGTATAGTTCCATGGATAACATGGCTGTTATAATTAATTTTCTTTTATTTGGATGCTCTTGTACTTAGAGAGCACCACGTCGGATCTGGTCCACAGACTTACTTGGCACAATGTGTATGCCGGACTCTTCTCTGATGCAACATTTTCATTTTCATCCAGGCTTGGCTGGGGAAAATGGCTAGGCTTTGCAAGGTACTCTTCCTACCTTTAGTAATGTCCATACATGTCCGTTCAGATTGCTGACCCACTGACAGCACCACCAAGTTTCAAACCCCAGATTCTGAGGTCCCTGAGCTCTCATCTGAACTTTATCGATGTACCAGGTGAACGCCCAAAAGCCTTCATAAATATAAAATCTCGAACTGTCACTGTCATTGGACTTGAGAACAGACCGGAATGCCATGCTTATTTACCTGAAGAAGCATAATAAATAAGAAGCATACTGGGTATTTTGAGAGCTGGAATACACAAGCAGGACTGTCTCATCACAATGCTGAAATAATCTCACGGGAACTTGGCACTGCAAGCATGTAGGGCGCAGCCTCTTTCTGCCAGCCACTACTGCTTGTGCGGGCGAGAGTGACAGCCAAATGTGTTATTACTACAGGGAAGCGATATAGTGCCTCATACACAAACCCTGAATTACAGCCCTAATCCTTAGCATGGTAGGTAAGCTGATTTTCTTAGGAAACAAGCTTTACCAAACACACACAGGCAAAAAAACAAGCAGTGTGTTAAGATGTTTGCAGCTCTGCTTGTTTCTTGGCTTAAAAAAGCTCAGTGGATATATTTTAATCATGTTTAACAACCGAAGACCATCTTACATATTAAAAACCAACCAGGAGATGCATAAGACATAAAGATGCTAGCCAATATAAATCAGAAAGTACCAAAGAATTATTTCAGTTTTTGTTTTCAAGGTGGGTGTATTGCTCTTCACGCCTCCTCTGACACATGCACAGCCCTTGACAGAACCATTTCACCCATAAAGGCACTGCTTCATCAGGCAATCAGGGTCTTTCCACAGCTTCTAAACATCCCAGCCACATAGATCGGTCATCCTGTCCCTTTGAAGGAAATCATGCATTGCTGCAGGCACGTTCAGTTATGCCTGCTTTCAGTTTTATGCTACAATATAAAATTATGCATATCACTTTTTGTGTGTAGACTTTGTAGACTTTAGTTATTAGCTAAACTATGCTCTGTCTTGACCTGCCTTGAAACACTTCTTTGAAACACATTCTAATACAATCCATTCCTAGAACAGAGACTGTAGACAATTCTTTATGCATTTTTACAGGCTTCAACAAAACCTTTCTTTGTGCAGCAGGAAAGCGGATGTCATTTTATCAAGAAGAAGAAGAAATGCAATGCCATTCAGGACAAACCTTAAGGCTTTGTTTGTTCTGAATGGCATTGCATTTCCTCTTCAATGCATTTGTTCTTGAAGAGAGTGTTAAACATGTCCTTTTTCTGTCTGTATATGCACTCTGTATTGGGACTCTTTGGCACAGAGTTCAATATTGATCTAAGGGCAGCTGAGCTAGATAATCACCCTTCAGTATAATGAAATGCTGCATTAGCAAGAACAAAAACCCAGAGGATCCATCTTTCTGAGCATTGCCTAGTGGAGAGAAACAATATATTGATGTTAATCGGGCTAAATGACATGATAGTCACAGATATATAGCAAGAAAATATATTTTTCTTTAATTAACGCTGACAGGGTATGAATATTGTTGTTATCTATTTTTAAAAGGGAAAATTAATCAACGACAGGATGATTAGTATTAGTATTTGGAGGGAATATTCAATATCCCGTTTAAGTCAGAGGGAAAGTATATTTTTGGTAAGAAAGTATTTTTTGTAAGAAAGTATATTTTTAAACAAAAAACAAATAATGCAATGCTTTTGTAAGATTTTATAAAGTAATTCTTGTCTCATACAATACTGTCCGGCTCTGGATGAATTTTACATGGGTTGTATAGGTGTTTTGCTACCTTTACTGGTCATCCAGGTTTATTAAACTAACTGGTCATACATTAATACAACTGTCTGTTAAGAGCCACAGAGTATTCTCTGACTAGGGGTGGACAAATTAATAGTGTTTCTTCTGTTTTGTCTTTAGGTCTTTAGGCTATTATTTATCTAACTCTATTCATTAATTTTGTTGATGGCCACCCTGTTTCTCATTTACCTTCAACTCCTCCAAGCATCATTGTCTTTTCCAATGAACAATGTATCTTTTCCTTCTCATAGTGGGTCTATTATACTTTGAAGTTCAAGTCTGGTTGCAGCACCCACCTATATCTATTTGGGGATAAAAGTCAATTGGGCTTTTAAATTTGTGAAGTGGGGGTCCATAATATTCTCAATAGTTAAAAATGTTTAAAATATCACATTTGAAACCTCTTGCTCTGGTGGAAATGTACTTTTGGTTTTTGGTGTTTAATGTAATTGGACAACAATATTTCTTACTCAAATAAGATAAATGAGATCAAAACTAATCCATTGGATTTGATCCATTATTTTGTATAAGTGCAGTTCTGGCCAGGACAAAGTGGTTCGAAAAAAACATCAGCGAATAAATGATGATCTAGGCCATTAGAGCAAAAAGGAGTTATATAATTGGCAATCTAATTATCACTGTCATATGTGACACCTAAACTGGACAAATGTGTGAAGCTCACATGACAGCATCGGTGTGAGAGGCTGGAGGTGGGTGTTGGGGGTGGAAAATGGGCTGTAGGCTCTCATTTGTCAGTGGCTATTGAATGTGCCAGCCTGTGTGTGCGGGCTAAACCATGGAGTATGCTGCACTCATCCATCTACATCAAACACATGCGCGTGTACACCAGTTACAGAGCCCGAGGAACCTTGACCTGCAGCGTGTTAAAGCAAGAAGACAAAAATAGCAGAGTACAGCATAGAATCTCATTGGACATCTGAGACCATGGAGAATGCAACAGTTGTGAAATTGTGTACATCTGCTTGCATCTATAGACAGTCTGAAAACTGTGAACCATGAATTTAGGTTCACTGTACTTTGTGTCATATATATATACATTTGTTATGCATGAGTATTCTTTCTCTTATAATAGTCCCAGTAAGCCATGATAGAATTTAACCCAAAATCCTCTCATTAGGAAGTGGGCAAGATTTCTGGCACCCAGAAAAGCTCAGCAAAGCATCTAGCACATAGATAAAAAGAATAATCATTATATGATGACTTGCTGTCAGATGTGTAAGGATGTTGTGATGGAATAAGGCTTAGACTCAGAGAAATGGAAGGACAGTGTGAGAAAGAGAGTGAGCTAGATAAAGACAGATAGTGAGAAAAAAATGACTGGGACACATCATCATGACAGAGTGGATGAAACTGAATAGGGACTTTTCTTTGGTAACCATTTGAAGTGACGGTAGAGGATATTATTGTGTGCTATGCTAAGCCTGTTACATAACAGCAACAAGGCAGTTAAAGACTGAAGACAAGAAAATTGCTTTTATGAAATGATGTTCTATTAGAGTAAAATCAGAACAACACATTATCATAACTAAAATAATAACATATACACAAAACTATTGTAAATCTGGATTTATTTACATTTTCAACATTTAGCACACACCTTTATTTAAAGCAACTTGCAGTACAATAGACAGTCTGAGCAATGAGGGTTGAGAGTCTTGTTTAAGGGCCCAACAGCCACAGCCTTGCAGTGGTGAGGTTTGAACTGGCAACCTTCGGATTACCAATCACACACCTTAACCAACAAATGTCAACAATGTATAAACGTATTTTAATATTAGAGATCACAGTGAATGCAGCTTTTTTAAATCCACACAGGTGACACGGAAACGCAGAGATAATGCAGATAATTGATGCATCCATTCTTTTTAATTGACAATCACCTGTTACTTGTGAGCTCTAGGTGGACATTATTCTTTAAATATCTCACTGTTTTCTGTTTCTGTGATTTAACAGCTCCTCTGTCTGGCAAACCTACTTTTGATGTTAAGGGAACATAGTCAGTGTGATGACAGTTTGGGGTTGTTACATTTGGATCTGCCTTGAATGATTGAGCAGACCGAGAAGTGGTTTGACGTCCCCTCTTCCACAGTGGTCCGCTTTTAGCCACCCTGAGCATGTGCTGTGCCAGTTGGTGGTAGCAAGGCTATTGCTTTTAGCTTATTGCTTATGCACCTGAACTATTGAGGGTCCACTGTTGCGACATCCAGTTGGTAAAGATGTTTGAGTTCTAGAACAGTATACAATGGAACAAATGAAGAATTTAGTAAAGAAGTGTGTTTTTATTAGCTGTGAATATTGCATATAAATTTAAGGAAGCAAACTATGGAATGTGGTGGCTAATATACTGCATTTGGTTTAAAGGAAATGTATGTACATCCATGGCTGCACAAACGCTCAAATTTTACTGACTTAATAAGTAATAAAAGAAGTTCTCATGTAATAAAAGCACAGCTACGATCGAAATCAATTCATAAAATTATTACATTTGTGATTTTAGTTCATATAGCTATAGTTTATGAACAAAGCAAAGAATGGCTCTCGACATCTCTGCAGGGTTAAACCTCTCGCTGTGCCTGGTGATCTTTGCTTAGAAGACATCAAGTCATTAAAAAAGAAATACTGCTTCATAAAAGGCTATAGTCCCCGGCTGACTGTTCCTGCATGTGCTTCTCTGTAAAGGGAAAATGTCAGGCACTGGATTATTAAGAGCATGTGTACAGTATGCTGCATGTCGCACAGCCTCTGACAGTTCTGTGGATGACAACTCCATCCAGGGACGTATTTTTCACTTGTTTCATTTCAGCAGCTCTGCGCATTTGTGAAAAAATCTTAGATGAGCTGTCAGGTCATGTCGTAATGAGTCTAGGTGTGCTGGGCTTTTGCTTTAGGGACCTGTGAATGAAGAACACACATTTGTTTCTCTGCTAAAAGCCTGCAGCGTTTATGTGAGTCCAGTCAGACTGCTGGTGTTAATTCAATGCTGGAGGCATGCCGTAATCATCAAATACCTTTTTCTTGTCAAATTAAATGCTCAGTGCTAGTTTATTCTTCTTTAAGTGACATTTAACTATAATGGTTGTAAATTTGACCACAAGGCAAAATCCTTCTGTCTGTCTTTCTGTTTGGGTCTCCAGTGCTCTAGAAAACCCAGAAGCAAGACTGTTCTGTCAGATATGAGGAGGCTAACATCATTTGATTGCTTTATGAAAGATCACTTTATTGTTTAACATGTGATAAGTAACATCTAACTAACCAACTATTTTAAATACAATGAATATGAACCATTAAAGGCTCTGTAGGTGGCACCAAAGTAGTCAAGGTCTTCCAATTCTAGAACAGCTCCAGAAAGCTCATGGTTAGGTGTTCACATACCGTATACCATCATTAAAACAATAACATCAGTCCTCTTTTTGTACAACAGCAAAATTCCACAGTTGATGTGGTTACTTATTGATTTGCCTGTACTAATCTTACTGAAGAATTTGT
>JAYDZF010000007.1:5361851-5384551 GCA_034509105.1 Microcambeva barbata | reverse complement strand
GGGAAGGCTCTTTCCTGTTACCGCATCACCATGTCTTTATGCACAAAGCAAAGCCTATTAAAACCTAAATAACACCTTCTGTGGCCTGCACAGAACCCTGAGCTCAACCCAACTGAACAGCTGGAATTAACTTAAACATAAATTGAGGCTTCATTGACCAACGTCTGTGTGTAGTTGTATAAGTGCTTTATTGAATGAATGGGCACAAATTCCATCAGACACATTTCAAAGTTTTGTGTGAAGCCTTTGCTGTTGTAATGGCCGGAAAGATATAATTGACGTAATTCTATTTGATAAAATTTGTTGAAATGGGATGTGACACACTCTCAAGATAAGGTGTCCAACTATTTTTTTCAATAAAGTGTTTTTACCATTAAACTGACTGACTGTAAGCCATTAAAAATGTATTTATCATTGAAAATAACGGAGGATCTAAATGATTGGTAATTGATTTAAATATGTTGGCAATTTTATAGCTAAGACTTCTAAATGCTCAACACTGCATTAAAAGTGATGTCTGAGCACCAAACATTAATACACCTAATGTGTTTTTGTTTATCTCGATGAGATCTTCATGAGTGAATAAGTTTAGTAGATTATCAATTAGCATCTTGTTTTAGCACTAATTAACGCTAACACTCCCCCATCAACTCGCACACAATCTACTTTCTTCACCCTCAGCACAAAGTGCTCAAGGACGCCTCAAAGTGAATTAGTCAAATATAAACATGAGATAATGAAAGTCTCACATGCAAACAATCATACACACACACACACACACACACACACACACACACACACAAACACAGAGAATTTGTTCTGGCAGTCCTTGCTCATACCCGGCTCTCTGTTGATATTTTTAGCTCCTGGGTGTGGTCAAGGATTTTACCTCAGCTGGCATTGCATTATAGCTGATCTACATTTTCAGGACACTTCATCATCTAAACAGATAAAAAACACTTTCATTAAAATCGACCCCTTACATTCTGCTATTTTTGAAAAGAAAACAGCATAGAATCATGCATTCATTTTTAGTAGTCACAGTAGTTCCAGGACCACCATAAGTAAATCAGATCAGTCACATTAAGGAAGGATATTCAAATGCTTTAAACTTTACAGTACCACTTTAGGGAAGGCCCTTTCCTATTACCTCAGAACAAGAGCTTTGTTTATAGAAATGCCAGTGGCCTACACAGGGACCTGACATTTACCCCACTGAAAAGATTTTCTTGACAGGGAAGTGAGAAGTGGGAAGTTTTCTTGACAGACCTACTATTTTTTAACTGAATTGGCACACATTACTTTGTGATTAGTGTTTGTCTGTATTATATATTGTTTTATGCAATGTGTTCTTCCTCCCGTGGTTCCTAAATCTTGCATCCGTACATTATTCTTCATACTCTTCATACTCTTCATACAAGGTCAATATTAAAAAGCTCAATATTTATAATAAGTGAAGACAAAGCACCACATGATCCCCAAAGTCATCTGGTGAGAGGCACAGATGTGTTTTTGCTGATATGGTATCCTAAATGTCCTAAAATGCCAAGTGATATCATCGCATCAAGGCTAAATATCTCCCACAATGACTTAATCGGCATTATATGCACATTCTGGTCTCCTGAGCTTCCCTGCAGATTGCAGCGGTCATCAGTTATGTCTGCTGAAGTGCACTTTTTCGGCTATTAGTTATGAAATTCTTCCTGAATGCCACAGGGTAAAAAGCTGCAGTAATGCTAGAGGTGTGTTTCCGTTTACAGCTGATTCTGTCTGTCGATTCAGGTGAGGAATAAATTAAAACATGCTGTAAGTGTGGCAGCTTCAGGGTGGCACCTTGATTGTATTGAGTCACAGCTTCTTTTTCAGTATTGTGGCCGGAAGGTATTTTTTTTATACCAGAGCTTGAACACAGTGTTGCAATTCCTTGAGTATGTTGCAGGCGTCTTGTCTGAAAATGAACTGAAATCTCTGTTTATGGAAGAGCCCAAGGACGCACCCGGCTGACTCTCGAAATCTTAATGACGCATTACAGGAACATTTACACTTTCCTTTTAATATTTACTATTCATCTTTTTCTTTGCTTTTCCTGTCTTCTTTTCTATAATTTCTTTTTTTTATAATTTCCTACACATTGTTGTGTTTTATTTTTGCTTTTTTATCCTCACATTAATTTTATAATTTTCTAGTTTTACTCTATGTACTTATTTATTTTTTGACATGTTTGAAATAGCTTCAACTTTTTCAAACATGGAGTCGTAGGAGGACAGATGTCATGAAACAGATTCAACTTTCTGTTGATTTCTGTTGATGTTCCAAAGAATTTTATGCATATTAAGTGAAGTCACACATATGAAGTTATGAGAATGTGTTGTTTTTCAGTTTGTTTGGAATTTCTCATCAGAACCATATTGCACGCAACACGTTTTGTGCTCAGCGGACCACTGATGATTAAGTACTGCTGGTTTTAATTACTTCAGTCTTTCTGTTTTCAATTGTAAATGCAGGTAAACATAGTTACAATGGTGAGGCTAGGACCCCTTTTCTTTTCCAGGGTGCTTTATGTTCAGCAAGATTGTGGGGCCATTATGGCAACAATTTTTACTGATCAAGAGGCTTTCGTTTTGCAGTGGAATTTTAGCACTGGCTCTTGCACCATGGGGGTGGAAAAGTGCTATCAGGTCTTTCTACTGTCGGTATCTGCTTCTTTCACTGTGATAACTAAAAGTAACTACCATCAGCCAAAAAATGTAATATATATCAGTATGTCAGTGCAAGTGAGGTGAATTGAAGACACAAAATTCCCGGGCTGCTTTTGACATTAAAACTTGAGCTGTTGAATCTTGTCTAATGAGTGACTACTGTTCTGTCTTGAATGTAATCAAATTGTGTGACCGTGACATTAAAATCTTGATAAAAAAATGATCTTAATAAATAAATAAGATCATGTTTACCCCGGAACAAATCCCAACATTGACCTTACATTATGGAGGTCATTGTGGGGAGAGGTCAGTGTGAGGGAGAGGTCAAAAAGAAAAGAAGAATATTTTGAAATCAGTAGAGACAACACAGAAACTCATCCCTTTTCAAAATTGAGCTATCGTTCAAATATGTCGAGTCTTCATGTTGCCTGAAGTTAGTGGCTTTAAATGAAATTATCTTTTGACCAATGGCCTTAAAGTGAAACTACATTACCATTAATGCAATTACAGGAGGTTGTTTAGCCAACGTGGCACATTTCATGTCTTTGCTGGTCCCCATTAGTGTCACTATGGTTTTATATGATGGGGTCAGCAGTGCAGAGGCTAAGGTAAGTAAACTTTATTACAGTAGATTTTTTGAATTTCAATTTGGACATGTTTCTTGAATTTGAGGGTCAATTTCTCTGTTCTCTTGTTTCATCCCACAGTTGCCCCTAGCTATAAGTGATCAAATAGGAAAATGTGTGAGACCCTGGGATGGATTTTTAGATCTTGTGCCCAGTGTGTTTGTGTGGTATTTACCTGACAATTATTCACATTAAAGTTACAAATAAATTGTTCTGAGGTCCCAAAACATAATGGCCTGTGAACTTTATACCATAATTTACTTTGTTCCATTTTCTCTGAATTTATCCAGTTCTCCAGTTGTAACCTGTTTAGCTCCTCAGACACATGCAGTGTGTCACACAATATGTCCTCTTTGTGTGCAGGCACCTAAACCAGAAGACATAGATTTCAATTACAGAAGCACTGAGGAATCCATTTAACCATACCCCGCTCAGACATAGGCAATCATATTTGTGTGGACGCCTAGTGTGATGCAAGCACACATTAGCTGCTCCACCTGACGTGTTACATTAAGACCAGTGAAAACCCTAGCAACCTCAGTTCATTATTTAAAAGTCTTCTTTCTTTTTTGGAAAGAACACTTAATGATTTTTGACCAATAGCAAATACGGGATCAGAGAGGATAGATTACAAGACAAATTAGCAGACTCTGCTTCAGGCATTGCTTACTGGATTAGAATTTGGTGAGAACCTTTTCTACTGAATTTACTCTGATTTTGGTCACCTACTATTTATCAGAGAGCCTTATGGCTGCAGCACAGTGGGACAGATTTAAAATAAATGAGCGCAGCCACTGCAACCAGCCAAGACTGGAAGCTTAGACTGAGAAGTGAGACACAGACTGGCATATTTGATTTCACCTCGTATTTTTGTTGTCATGTGCAATTTGGAGAAAGCACCATTGGAAATGTTGGGTATACAAAGATCACAGCTAAATTCCCTACTCAAGGGATCTGACTTTGTGAGCACGGCTAACATCACATTAAAAAATTACTTTTACTTGAATATTGATTGGCATTGTAGATAACTGCAACCATGAATGGAAAAAAAAACATAACCATTTACCGCAGTGGACTGGAAGCTAAATCCCTGTATTTTGAAGTGAAAGGCCGCTGGTGGAGTGAACCTCCTGCTACAGACTTTAAGTTGATTGGGTCTGATTTATGCTGTAAAGAAAGTATAAAGCACCCACCAGGATTTTCAGGAAACACACAAGCAGTGGAATTGTGGGCACTTGGCCGTGTCTGAAGCAGATAGAATTGGCCACTGGTCTCCTGGATGGAGAAAGATTAGACGTAAGGTGGAATTTCCTGTGCTATTTTGTAGGACAGGTAGGTAGGACATGTGGTTGCTCAGAGGTTGCTCAGAGGTTAAAGTACTAAACTAGTAAGGTCACATCTTCCAGGTTGTCTTTGTTGGGCATTTGAGCATGGTTCAATATTAAGTGTTAACTGAAAGCCTCTTTTCATTCTTAATAATGAAAATGTAATTTTAGAGAACATGCTTAGTAGCCCAGATGCCTGTCCAAAAAATGAATGAGCATGGATGTATTAACAGTGTATGAATCTTGCCAGTGTACATAAGTATGGGAGAGTAATAAATGGACTGCTCACACATAGGAGAGGGAATGTGTCAGGCTAGTTTTCCCTTGACTGGACTTGAGTTGTGTCCCAAGCAACAGAAGGGAATGTGTTATGATACACTGTCAGAAATAAGAAGAAAATGCATAAATAAAATTGTAAGAAAAATATGATACACTTGTTTCCATCTTCTGCTTGGAGTCGAGATGCCAGAGAATAGGTGACACGTTTCTCTGTAATTCAGGTTGATGGAACTTCAGACCATGCTTTCAGTTCCTTCAGTGGCTATGGTAACAGTTAGCACACGTTTGCAGTAATGCAGGAGCTTTTTGTGAGAACTCGTAAAATGTAATTAAATGTGTGTGTTGAGGGAAGGCACTCGACAACCGGGTTCTTGAGCAAGCTCACGTGTTCACTCAAGGATCCCACACGCTCAAATGTTTCTTTAGATAAGAGGTTGCTGTACCACTAAGAAAAATAGTCTTTAAATACCCTGCATGCTTTTGTTGATGATTGCTCGTCAGATTTATGCTCATCCTTCCTGGAAGTGTCAGCGTGGTTAGCAGAGGTCTGTCTAATGGTGAAAACGCCTCCCTTGCATGACCATGATTCAGGAGGTAATGTGGTTTGGGTTAGCACAAATGCTCAACATTCCTAACAAAAATAGCTTAATTCATAACCCTTCCAGGGTTTAGAATGATGCCACCCAGTTTAAGTGCTACCAGCCAGCTGGCATCAGAATTACAAGACATGAGTGATTTGATGATTGTTCCATAGTACTATAAGGTATTGCAAAAAGTATGCGAACACCTAAACATCCACTTGTTGACGTCAGCATTCCATTATTATTACTACCAGGTTCTGTTTTTAGGCTTTTTTGTCAGGCCTGGATTACAGTCCAAGTTCCAATTAATCCAAGAGTTTTAATTGGGTTCATAAAAAGACTGAATCTTTCTGAATATCTACATTTAGGCACATCTAATTTGGCAGACTGTTCTAGTTTAAACATTTGAGCTCGACTAGCTGGGCATGGATCTAAGAGATCTACTGGATTTATATTCTCTAAACATATAGACTAGCAGCATCACTTTAAACTATATTCTGTTCCTCAGTGTTTCACAACCCTGGTCATGGAGGTACACAGCCTTGCACATTTTAGTGCTTTCCCTGCTCTGAACACACCTGATTATTAACAATTAGCTCATTAACAATTCCCTTCAGAGCTGCAAGCGTGTGTTAAAGCAGGAACTTTTAGGGCAGTGTGCCTCCAGGACCAGGGTTGGGAAACTGCTGTAACTAACTGGAAGCCAGGGAAGAGATTTGAGAAGTGAACTCTGTTCTCTTCATCTTGGTTAAGACTACAGCTTTCTGGATGAGCTGTAACTGTTTAATTGGCTTTTTTGTTTAAGAGACCCTTCTAATGACCATTGCAATAGTCCACCTTATTGGAAATAAAAGCATGATCGATGACACCCATACATGCTGATCGTTTTCCCTGGGCCAAATGGGACCAACCAGCATAGCAATGTGACAAGTCACCTGGAGAAAAATGTCCTACATTGGTTGGAAGAGCAATGGAAGAGCCAAGACTTCCATGGCCCATCTAGTTTCACAGACTTGACCCCAACTGAGCATCTGTAGGGTCATCTTGATCACCCGGTTCAATCTATGGATTCTCCCCTACGCCCTCTCCAGCAACTGTGGGATGTACTGCAGTCAGCATGGCTGTAGATACATGTGGATCTAACAGGACCTTATTGAGTCACTACCAGCTTAGCTGCTGTCCATGCTGCTCACTTTGGTTACTCTGAATATCATAATAATATTGTGTCCTGACAATAATACAGTGAATTTGTGATGCTTTGCTGTGCTGGGTTTAGAACTAAGCCCATGTTCAAGTCTGATACCTGGATTTGTCTCAGCCTGAAGCTATTTAAATGCAAACCAGGTTAAATAGTGTTTAACTGAGTTCCTCATTCCACACTTCTCAACGTAAGCACTAGGGACACTCATTCAGTCGATCTGAGGGGGTCAAGGTTAAGTAAGCTGTTCTCAGCAGTGTATTCTTTGGACCAGCACACGAGAAAAAAAAAACCTTAAGCTCAGGATTATGATAAAGAACATAGCTCACTTTATCTCCGGCAAAAGAGAGAAAAACTACATGAAATAATGATAAAAGATGAAAACAGTAGGGGTATGGATGAAGTGTGAGCAGTGGGAGGTATTTTAACCACTACACTGGAAACATGGGGCCTGGCATTGTCTGACAGCACTTACATGCATCTGGTCGTGTAATTGGCCCTTGGATCTCAGCCTGACTTGCATACACAAGAGATGCTGTACTTACAGAGAGGCTTTTTCTGCAAAAACATACTGCTGTCTCATTGTATTTCAGAAAAATGCCTAGTGCGATTTCTTTTTTTAGAAGTAACAATATATTTAATAAAATATTACTTTGTGCTAAACACTATATGTACAAATGTATTGGGACACCCTCTTTTCAATGGGTAAATGTATGTGTTTCAATCTTAACAATGGTTAACATTTGCATTAAATCCATTATGAATAATAATAAAATGATATAATATAAAAATAATAATAAAGGAAATTAAATTTTGCAGCAGCAGTTTAGCGATGGCCCTTTCCTGATTCAGCATGTCTGTGCACCTGTGTACACAACAAGCTTTGGAATGAACTGGGACATCAACAGAAGCATCATTGACCAACCATACAATGCTCTATTGACTAAACAGTAGGGATTTAATTATTCTCATAGAATCATTCAGAATTGATTCATGTGGCATGATTCAAATCGGTGATCCATTTAAGATCAACAGCACCAGGTTCTGGCACTATCTTTGTCTGGCTTTGTTTTTACTCATCTCAGAAATAAAAAGCAATATTTGTTTAGATTAATTAGAAAACCCACAAATAAAGTATTGTACTTTGTCAAATAATCAAATGAAAGTTTTTCAGAATTTGTCTTCAGTTTCATGTTGTGTAAAAAAATCATATCGAACAAGTCATATCATGAACCAAGCATCGTGAATCATATCACATCTTGGGTAGCGTATATTGCTACATCCCCACTAAATGGGCTAACATTCCAACAGCCATTTTCTTTTTTTAATCAGTCAAACTTTAAATGATTTCTGTCATATATAAAGCCTGTAAATAAGCTAGGCATAGTTCAGCCTTTAGTTGCTGGAAATAAAGGCCTGAAGGATTTAGCTCCAGGATTACGGAAGCACTCTTTTCCTGACAGGAAGTGTTTACAACTAGCTGACATTCCCTTTTGGCTTAGCAGGTCCCCTCCTGCCACTTGAAATAGAAGAGGAGTGGTCAGTGTTAGCATCTCTTCTTCGACATCTAGTACTTCAAACAAAACATAGCCTGCTCTGAAGTGCTTCAGGTTGCACTTTAGGTTTTTTTAGGTGAAGAAAGTCCACTTGTGTAGAGTCTTTGATCTTTCTGTGGTGTTTTGCTGGGTTTAGTATGTTTGGGTTTCCTTAAGCTAGTCTGTGTTTACACTGTGTATGTTGGTGAGTAATGGAAAACCTTTTGGCGGGGCCGAGCTAAGCTGGATGGATGTGTGTCTGTGTGTTGCATGCTTTTTCTATTGTCGACCGGTGAGCACGTGCCTCCTTGCTCTTGTTTATCTGGGGGTATCTAAGGTTGCTTCATTTCCTCCCGTAATCAAGGGATCCGTACAATAACCTCTAACGTGCGCTAATCCTAGCTATGTGGACCTACTTGTTTGTGTTGCTAGGACAGACTTTCTGTAAATAAAGTCTAAACTACTGAACTGATTTGCGAACATCTCATCAGAATCACCATTATTAAAGTACTTACAAGTGCTAATCTACAGTCGTTTGATTATATTTAATATTGGTTTGTATTATATTCCTGGCAGTTAATAGGCAAAATTGCCAAAAATGTCAATCTACATAAATCTGGAAAATAAAAAAATTTAATGCTCAAGACTACCTTTAAATGAGACAGCCATTCCTATGCTGTATGGTTTAGAGTTATTAACAGTCAATATATGGGGGGCATCAAGTCAGGGTTTTTAGCAAAATGGCCTTTGAGTTTGTGTTTTACTGTATAAAATACAAAATTCCAATTGCCGCTGGTGCTGTCAACCATACATCTGTCTGGCTGTTTTGAGGCTCCTGTATGTGTTGTGCTTCTGCCTTTAGCCCAGTGGAAATCAGGCCCTCAACAATGATCACCATGAATTATATATCAAAAATAAGTTTTGGCTGATTATTTTCATTTGGGGGTTTGAATACTATTGGTTGCAACTGTTTGTTATGGGATACAGCCACTCGACAAAAGGAGGTAAAATATGTTGGCCCACTACCACAGGGTTACAACAAGATTTCCAGTCACCAGTGGTGGTGTGAACCAGTCATATTGATGTCATGTCCTGTGTCCTGTTTTTTTGCCCATTAATTCCCTTGACTCTTGGGATTCTGAACACTACACAGTGGTTGAAATTCTAGACTAGAATACTTTTGATTGCACTTGTATGTTTTGAGCTACACCTATTCACGTAGCTACTGCACCATGCAATAAAATATTATCTTGAATTCTGTGGAACTTGAGTTTACAAAAATAGATGCAGAGTGATTTAATTTTTAAGTGCAAGATTAGCAACACTGAAAAGAAACACTGTATGGAAGTATTGGGACACACCGAATTATTATATTAATGTGCTTCAGCCACAGCAATTTCTATTGTAAATATTTAGTCTGACCCTCTGGGACCTAAAAATGAAATTTAAAAAAAGCATTAGCACTGGAATGTTACAGTGCCAGTTGAATTCTCTCAGTGAGAAGCAAATAGAAATAAGAAGTCATACATGTATTCCAGACTGTGCCAGAGTAAATCATGTTGTTTAAAGTCAATCTAATGCCTTTATTTCCAGTGAATAAAAAGCAGATGTTTAATCTGGATGAATTGTTCCACACAGGGAGAGTTTTCCTGTCTCCAGTATTTATGCACATTTGCACATGTATTTATGCACTTTTTTATTCTTTTGGCACCTAATTCCACTAACCGACAATGCCATCTCCATTTCTCTCCTAGATGCAACTACTAACAAATCTGTCTCCATAACCCTGTGGCACTCTTTCAGATATGTATGAATATTTGTGTGTTTTGGACTATATAAGGCATTTTTATTTCTACTGAACTCCCAGGATCAGTTGGGCTGGGTTGCCCTCTAGCAGGCTATGATTGGCTTCTTGTCTGAAGCAGGCAACATTGGCCTTTAGTCTGATATGGTGGTTTATGCTAAATCTGCACTATAAGCTCTCTCAGACACTAGATATTAATACTCCTTCATCCTTGCCATTTACATACAAAAATATAAAGTGGAGAAAAGTGTTGAAGATCCTTCATTGTTAATACATTTGAAGATGTTGAGCCTGTAGATAATCCATCTAATAGATTTGGTTATTTTAGTGGAAATTCATGCTAACAAGTACCTTAAAATCTAAATAAAAACATTGTCAGTAGGCTATGGCATTTAATGCTCATCATTGGATGCCTTCTTTCAAAATATGTTTAAATGTTTACCTGTCTAGAACTTGCAAAATATGTTCTTTTAGCCAAGATAAAATGTTCCAAAGCAACAACAGCTCGGCTTTAAAACAGGTTCACGGAATGGTACTGCCTTCTGCCAAAGTGTGTCTATTACACAATTGTCCTGTCTTGCAACACTGTAGGAAATGCAAAACATTGACGGGTCATCATCAGCTTCTTAGAACTGTAAGTTCATTTCTGAACAACTCCCCACAAGCCTTAGATTACCATGTGCAATGATACCTTGAACTCATCAGTTCAGTTTTAACCACGTGGTAAAGATTGGGAACTTGTAATCAGAAAAAAGTTGTTTCAAGCCCATTCACTGCCAGATTAAGACATTTGGGCCCTTGATCAAGGCCCTTAACTCTCAATTGCTCAGACAGTATTGTCACATGAAGTCACTATGGATAAAAGCAGACGTAAATGCAGTACAACTTTGTGTAGTGAAATTTGGGAAAGATTTGAATGCCAACAGCAAGCAGGTGTTTTTGCTTAGCATATAGATAGTGCCTATTTGTTGTGGATAAATTGAAGAACATCTCTCTATCGTCTGTTCTTTTGATCTTAGTCTTTTATATCATCAGGCGGGTGGTATTCCTATGTAGCATAGAAAATCAAAGGATGTGTTAAAGTACTTTCAGGTGTTTAACTCTAGCAAAGAGCAGTGCTTTTAGGACATACATCAGTGTACCTGGTAAATAGAAGAGGTCAGTTTGGCCATTTACTGGTGGCTAAGCAGTTCTGATAATGTCTTCTCCATGTGGCCCTTGAGTAAAGCTGAGTGAAACTTCTTCCACATGTGCACAGACTCATAAAGCTGAAGTTTATGTTGCCTGAATCCTGATGCAGCGGCTAATAAATAAGTCAACATGAAACGAGTCTCAATGACACAGATGGCGAGGAAGCGACGAGAGAGGTTCATGGTTCAACACATTAATTGTGTATCACTAAATCTGTTATGGTTTTCTGGGAAAACATCTTAAAGAGGTTCACACTATTTGGATCGTACAGGTGAAATGGAGGGTTTAAAGGGCACGAGGTTTGATCCTATGACCTTTCCATTCTTCATGCTAAATAATAACTGCAAAGCTGCCTGTCACAGGGCAAAAATAATGTAAGAGATTGTTTTAACTGGTTTACTGGTTTGTGGTTGGTTGTGCTGCTGTGATGTGTCAGATTTCCTGTAATAACCAGTATGTTCGTGCTAAGCTCTGTCAGGTCAGTTTCTGTGGTTAAAAGAACCAGCTGGCAGATAAATCAATGTTTATGCTTCCGACACTAGACTTTGGCTGGGCATGATTGGCTATGTCTGAGGGCTGTGGCTGAAGCTCTGTGATAAATTGCTGTCCCCAGTGTTTCCAAGTAAAACTGGACAGTGCTTTGATCCTTATCTGAATAAAGAGATTGGTGAAAAGATTGAACAAATCAAAGACCCTAGACATGCAGCATTGAAGTTTTGTTTAATTATATACTTTATTAAGTCTTAAAATCAACCAATGTCTGATATATGATATCTCACTGTAATTTTCATAGCCAATAGCCAGAACTAAGTTTATTTATCCTAAATCAGGGATGTGGTAGGTAAGAGCAAATGAGTGGAAACACATCCTGGGGAAAAATAGTGCAGATCAGCTGTTTTTTGTTTTATTTATTTATTATTCAGCCTGATCATTCAATGTTTACTCATCATTATAACATGTGTGTGTTCACTTCATGGTTTAAAGCAACAAAAAATCAAAAAATAGTACCGCATAGTCAGTAGAATAGAAGCAGATTCCTTTCCACTGAAAATAAAACCCTGGAGGGAAGTCAATTTTCTATACAGTCCCCTCCAAAAGGACAAAAGTACAGTGGTTCAAACCTCACCACTGCCAGGTTGCTGCTGTTGGGCTCTTGAGCAATGCCCTCAACCCTCATTGCTCAGACATAGTATGTAATGTGTGTGTGTGTGATTTAAAAGAATATTATATATATATATAATATTCTTTTAAATTACACAATAAACCTGACCAGCCTTGGCAGTTAGTGAGGTAACTAAATGAATGTAGACATCCTTTTAATTGGGTAATTTAGACATTACATGTATTTAAGAAAATATAATGATCATGTGCTCCATTGGGGGAGTCAAGTTTCATAAAGCTGACGGTGAACATTTAAAACACAATGGCACTTTTCAGCTGAAGTCTGAGTTAGTATCAGCCACGCTGAGTGTGCCTTTATTGCTAAATTGCCTGCTTCAAACTGCTGTACATAGCACTTTTTTCAACCTCCACTTTTTTTCCTTTAATGTTCACATGATTTATCTTTATTAACTTATTATAGATTACAGAATAATAATATGGACCATTTATTTATTTAATTTAATTTTCAGTTTCTGTGCCAAAGTTATTAGTAAAACATATTTGCTGATTAAAAAAAATGATCCATACGGATGTGGATAGTTGAATAAGCCTTGTTGCTTGATTTTTGGACTGGTTCCATTTTAATCCTTTAGCTTAATGCCTCTTTCTATTCAGCCTCAAGATGATGAGGGACGGACGACTGATCACAATGTATTGTTGGTTTAATCCATCACAAAGGATTTTCTCTCTTTTGTCCACATCCATGATTTGTCATTTCAGTAAACATCACATACCATTACATCTTCTATGGATTGTATCCAAGAATGCATCCACTTTAATACGTCTTCAATATTTTTGACCAACGTTGGTCATGTGATTCAAAACTTTGTTTAGTGCATTTGTGGTAGAAACCTGAGTTAAACATCAATTTCATTTTACTTGCTTTCTACATGATTGCTAGACCTCCCCATTTCTACATTTCTCAGGAGATATTTGGAACATGACGTTCATTATCGGCATTAGCATTAGATTTACAGGGTTGGGCTCTGCTTCTCAGATTAATTTTCATTCATCTTTGTGGGATGGTTGAGATCATGGCCCTGCAAGCCAGTCAGACTCATCAAAGCATGTCTTTATTGACTTAGCTTTTTAACACAGCACATGCTAAACCAGTAAAGGGCGTTTCCTAAATGGTTGGCACAAAAGATAAAAGCCAATCATAATAAAGTTGTATACATTTTGTAGCAATTGGTGTTTTAGGTAGTTGAAGTTAGTAAATAGGAGGGGTCTCTAGTTACTTAGTGGGCGTGTTCCAAATGACAAGCCAGAATAAAGGAAGTCTGCATGTCCTACACTTGATTGTTTAATTATTGCATTCATTAAAACGGACAATTTTGGGTGATGATAGTTAGCAAGAGTAATTGAACTGTTTTTATTTGAATGAGGTGGATTGAAAAACAACCATAGCAATGGAAACACGCAGGTTCAGACATGGAACACATAACCAGTGTTTTGAAACCTTTGGACCTAGTTTTGAAAATTATCCCAAAATGCCAGATCCGTGTGGACGCTGTGTCTATATGACAAAATACCTTTGTGGAAGCGCCTGCTGTGTGGACAGGGTCGGAATGCTGTATAGATTTTCTTCAGTACAATCAATGTCACGCCACTGACAACCAGCCCATACTTTTACTCCTGCAATACTGCTGTGATTTTTGTTTTGTGGTTGTTTGAAATATTGTTTTGGTCTCGAGCGTCAGGTTTCAATTTCTTGTTTATTATTTAGAGGGTTTTATCTGTGCTGTTTCTTCGTCTTCCATGTTTTCGATGTCTGGATTGTAAAGGCTTGGTTGGTTGTCAGGAAACAGTGCACACCAGGATGTGAAATTGATACAGAGTATTATTATTATTATTTCAGTGCTTCACTTATGCTTCAGGCCACACATTATTGATCTTCCAATAAAATGTCTATGGGGATAAATTACATTCATTGTTAGATTCATTTCCCAAATGAAGTTATGAAGGTAATCTATTTGAAACTTAAGCTGAGGTAGTACAGAAATATCACTTTTTGTGTTCAGTTCATTAAAGCTACTTGAATATTAGTATGATCCAGTGTGCAGTAAAGATAGTCTTAGTTTAATACTGAAAGCAAGTTATTAAAAAGGAACTGACTTAAGACATTATTTTAACACCATACTTCTCCTCTGCACACCATCCGCCCAAAAAAAAAAAAAATGCTGTATTATTGTCAATTTGCCCTAAAATACATTGTGTACATATGTGTAATAAATATTTTGCAAGCACCTTAAAATAATCATTGCACTCTCATTATATGTGTAATTTTTATATTTAACACCCATGCAACTTACAAATATAAATATGTAATTCTTACTTTGTTGTTTAAATCAACCCACTACTGGTTTTATCTGAATACAGCTATTATGTAAATATTATAATTTAAAATATAAAAATAAATAATTTTAGTAAATTATTTATAAAGATATTCTGTAAAATGGCTTTACATCAGCAGAGAAAATGCCTTGACAACATTTTTCCTGCAAATATCTGTGTTAAATGGTAATTATAAAAGGTAGCTTTTTGCACATAAATCTGTGATGGCACTTTATTTACGTGAACCCTGAACATGTGCAGATGTAAAATGAAGAATGTCTAAATATCTGTATGTACTGGTTTCCCCCAGTATTTGGAACTAGAGCATTGCAGTGTGAAATAGTTGGTAAGCCATATTAGCACAAAAGGATTCTCTAAATCTAGCTCTAGAACATCTATCAAGTTTTAGTATTTCTGCTACTTTAAAAATGGGGAATATCATAGTAATCTTTCACGAATCAAGAATATCACAGATTTATTAATATGCTTTTAAAATCTGTCGAATATCAGATCTTGACAACTAACACCTGACATAGCAGATATCACTTTTTGAATGAGTTTCTTGAAAGCTGATTCCATAGCTTTGATTTTTTTTACCCTACTTCAACTTAATGCCCTGTCGCCAGGTGTCCTGTTCAGTGAAGTGTTGAGCCATTACTGAACTTGTGTATAAGATTTCAATATCAGTCGAGTTCAGGGTCTCGAGTGGCCCCTGCTTCACTCTCATTAGGTGTGATGGTGACTTCGAGCATTGGTAGAAGTGAAAGCGCAACAGCAGCAGAAAGCTCCTCTTTGAAATGGGCCCTAAGCCAGTCGAGCCACTAAGCCCTTACTTGTATTATGTTATCAGCTGCAGAAATCCCTCTTTGCTCATGACATAAATCACAAATGTCAGCTCCCCCTCCGCCTACTCTTTTTTTGCTCAGTTTTCTACAGTCTCTTCCCACTTTTAGTCTCAGTGGGGACAACGTCAACCCATGTCATCTCTCATAGCACACCATACCCACTGAGTCTGCAGTAATTCAAAACTTTGTTAAAAAAGCCAAATCCAAAGCTTAAAATTCCACACAGTTAAGATAATATTTATTATTAATATTTTTTTACCTTGGTCTGGGAAAACTATTAACAGTGGCAAAAAGATGCAGCAATCCATCATTAGCTTATCAATCATAGACAAACCAAGTTAAACCATGTTAAAGTCCCTATCAGACTCATTTTACAGTATTTAACTTTCAGTGTAACCAAAAATGTCAAAATATACCATAGTAACAGTACAAGTATTGCAAAGTATTTGGCTTTAATTAAAGAGGCAAAAGCTACCTGCTGTAAGCATAGCATCTATGGGTAAAAGTAAATGAAGTTTTAATGATTAGGATTAAAGTGCTACCCACTAAGCCCCCGTGCCACCCCAATTGTTGAACACAATGCAGTGTCATTTAATTGTCATTTGTTTATACATACCTGAAATCCCTTTCTTACCCCTCTCTCATTTCTTCAGGTATCCGTCCATTATAAAATGGTAATAGCTTTAAATTCATTTTCTTTCAAATGAGATCATATCATTCCTCTCTCCATCCAATTATAGAGCAGAGGGTTGAACATTAAATTTCATGAATCTCCATATAATTGGATGATCAGGTGCAAATTCGAGCACTCTATTACACTAGCCCATCACTGCTGGCACTGCAGGAAAAAAACCTCAGTATTGCTATTTACAGACATCCACACCAACACATTTGGTTATTTCTTCTAATGGCTTGAATTGATTGGCAGCCTGCCTAGTGGACATGCAGTAATTCACGTTCACCCTGTACACACGAATTTGGCATCTTCCTGTTATTATAAAATGATTGTTTTTTTATCGGTTTCTATCCCCACTGTTGGTATAATAGTGTTTTATTTTACCTATTTGTACTTTGCAGTTGTAAAAGCTTATTTTTTATTTTGCTAGGTTTGCCATTTAATGGAGATTTTATATGTAAATAATTTTCTAAACAGCCCATTTGTCAACAGTAAGTTTAAGGTAAAAGCTTAGTTAGAAGTGTTTTAATTTGACTCATGACTTCCATATGAGGTTTAGCTTGGTTCTAAATGTGCCCTTTACATACCAGTCAGCAGATCCCAGTGGGACACTTGGCCGAGCTAGTATTTGACCTTTTTTAATGTATTAATTCCATGTAATCGAATAAACTACCAACATTCTGAAACAAGAGGTTCAACCATGATTTTAGGAGTATTTTGGGTTTTTCCAGAAGCAACATGACTATAATTAAATATACACTGAGATGTTTAAGTTTTTATTGGCAAATCTTTAAAATACCCAAAGCCTGTTTTTGTAGTCATTTCTACTAACAAAACCAAATATATGTGGGCACTGAACACTGCATTTAAATTAATTTTATTCATAAAATTTTTGGCAATAATCTGAAACTGAATGTTGTTTTTTTTACTTTTGTGACCGCTTTTACGTTTCTGAAAAGCTTTTATGGAAAAATAACTGGGGATTAGTCAAAAGCAGTGTGTGTGTGTGTGTGTGTGTGTGTGTGTGTGTGTGTTACTTTGTAGTGTTTAGGTGCCCTGTCTTCCACTACAGCTCTAATCCAAACACACAAAATATATATTTCTATTGATTTTAAATCATAATTTTATTTATATATGTATGTTTATAACATTATATATGACTTTATATATTTTTCTATTTGCATTTCTTTATTACATAATTCATAAATTTATTTGCTAATTTTTATTATTAAATTATATTTTCAGATATCTTGCTTAATAGTTGCTTTCTAAGTACTAAAAAGAGAACTTGAAACATTGTACAACACCTAAATCAATTCTAGCAATGGTGATTCAGTTTATTCCATGTTTTACTTCTAAGGATGGAAACGTGCATCAGTTTAGAATACGACTTTGCAAGTTTAGTGTACTCAGTGCATTCCAAACCAGATCATGCATGTTTGGAAGTGGTTATATAAGGCTCTGACGAACAACCAGAAGTGGAAAAAATTCCAAATTGCCGCTTTACTCTGCAGCTGATTACAGCTCTGTGGTATCCAGAGATTTGGTTTCAGCTTCTGAGGTAATGAATGAGATTTAGGATCTTTTGTTTGTGTCCACATCCTAGGATGTCCACTTAATTACCAATCTGAAAAATCGTGACCTGCAATTAGGGCTGAATCTCTGCCAGAGCCTGTGTTTGTGTTCAGAACAGAGGGGAATTTACTCGTGCTGGTATGATACAATGTTTGCTTCCTTATTCTTTCACTAAAAGTTATTTAGGGATCTGAATAAAGCAGGTGTCACAAAGGTTCCAGTTGACTCCAGTTTTCTTATATAGTTGAAACAAAAATAAAGAGATTAAGTGCTGTTATTGATGATCGTCAAGGACATAATATTTCTATTAAATGTTAGTTTGTTAACAGTTGGCTAATGATGGATCAGCTTAAACAATTGCAATATTGTATTCTAGGCATTAACTGAACTTATATGTATAATTTATTACTAGTAACTATTGTAATGATTTTCTGCACTTAAAATCTTTACAGCTTGATGCTAAAGTATATTTGAGCCTGGATATTTTTTTAGGTTACATCAGGTCTGAATCATGTTTGAATTGTCCTTATTATAGGAAATGATGTATTTTTTTCTCCACTTTCAGCTAATTATCTTGGAAGATTATGCGGACCCGTTCGATGCTGCAGATCAAGTAGGTGGCACTCAGATCAGTGTGGAGAAGCCGGTGGAGAATGATGGCTACATGGAGCCATATGAGGCTCAGAAGATGATGGCTGGTAAGATTGCGGTTTACTCAGTGTTGGTTTATTGGGTCACAAGTTTGAGTCCGTTTTAAAATTGCACATTCAGAAGTCATTTTTAGGGTTGGGAGTGGAATGACTACAGCAAAAGCACGATTGTTGCACTCATGGATTTTTGGTGTGGATTTAAATATATGTTTTGAATCATTGTCGGGCTAAAGAATCCAACCACATCCCAAGCGAACAGATTTTTATTTAGAACTTTCTGGTACTATAGTGTATGATGTGGTATATCATTTCAATGGTATTTGAGGACAAATCAAAACTTAACAGATCCATCATACCCGTTAAAGGAGAGCTGATCAGTTTTGGTGTTTTATCCAAAGAAAAGTGTAAATTGTTATATAATCCAGCACACAACTATGGCTAAACTTAAAAAAAACATAAATGCTTCTTAATTACTGTGGTATCCAGAGATTTGGCTTCAGCTTCTGAGATGATGAATGATATTTAGGACCTTTTTGTGTCCACATCCCATGATGTCCAACAAAAGTGCTTCTTAATTACAGAACCACCATTACAACTCCAACATGCCGCTCATGAACACGCCCCTTCCCCAATAGTAGTACAGCATTTCAGTTCACCACCATCAAAAAGTCTTTGGTCTATGATAAACACAGACATTTCTCCATTACACAAATAAATATATAATAATAACATTAGGATATCAGAATTAAATAACAACACTATACAAAGGATAAAATCATGATTAACAAGCCACCTCAATAAATACATAATACCCCATTCCCAAAATGGTGCTGTCCAAGGACTTCAAATCCCATCAACCATCAGTGGTTGGGCCCTTTGTCTCCCAACACAGCTGCCTGCATTCTCACTGCAAACATGTAAGTGAACATACTTGAACCAAACATTTTGTTTAAATGGTTACCACTGATAACCTACTAAATATTTAATTACATTGTTTGAATTGATAAACAAGTAAATTGTGGATTTTTTCACCACTCAAACAAACTTTTCCATGTAAACCTTGAATTTTGAGCACCGTAACAATACTGTACAACTAACCACCTAATGTTTTTGTGTGTGTTTGTTGAGTTTGCTTTGGGTCTGTGTGTGTATACACAGTGACTCTGAAATGCACACATGTTGCAGATTGCATCTCTAGCTATTTTACAGTTTGAGTGTGTGGGAGAGAAATGCACATGTTCTCCCCAGACAGGTTCATTCGTGCTACTGATTGTGTTAAAGATTGATTGTCCTTACAGTGAAAAGTCACATTTGTAAGCTGTTGTTCATGAGCCATTTCACTGAATGGGTTGTGTTTGCATGTAGTAGCTTGCTAAAATTAAACCTTTTTAAAATTCGATTGACTCTAGCAAAACATCATTTACTGCACAGAATGTGTATTGCTCAATATCTGGCTTTTAAACATTGATACACGAAGACATGAATACAATTATCATTATTAAAGATTTCATTGTCATGTATTATTATTGAACGTACCGTGTAGATTGGAACAGCCATCTGCTTAATAATTTTATTAATGCTTTTTAATAATTTTGTCATCTGAAAGTCAATGAAATACCTTTTAATTACTGTTGCAAACTGAATTTTGAAGACTGGGGCTGGACATTTTAGCTATACTAATATAATCAGATTTAAGTCTTTCTCAGTGGCAAAACTAATTGTTCCACTACATATACTTGCTCATTTTTTAAATTAATCTAATTAGCTTCATTAACATGCAGGTACTCTGCCTACCTGTCTGATCAGCCAGACTGACCATATGTGGACTGGTTCAACACCATTTTTTGGGGGAAAAAAATAATCATTGGAGCATGAAGGTGAAAAGGCACAGGCACACTGTAACAAGGTCTGGCTCCATTAATGAGGATGAAGATGTCTGCACTACAGCCGACACTGTCTGCTATCAGCTACTTATTTATCTGCTGCTTGGCTCTAATAATAGACAGCTTTGAGATGAACTGTATTATTTGTCTGGGCTGAAACAATGATGTTCTGCTCTGCCATTGTCCTCATTTTTCTGATATCTTTCAGTGTTGGCATGTAGTCAAAATTGGAATTTGGATTACCGAACACATTTACAGTAAAGAGCATTGATACCAAGCTTAACTTTACTACATGAAAAATGTTATTTGTTTTTAATTAGCAAAATCAGGGCTACCCGTAAATGTTGCATAACAATCCTAAAGCAATGTACTGATAACACTTCAGTTATTAACAATATAAACCATGTATATGTAAATGAATGCAAATGTATGCAAATGTATTTTGCATGCTTGCTTATGCTCGCTTATGCTCAGCATGGCAGGTGTGTGTGCACAGGTGTGTGTGGAAATTGGATAGAGGAAATGGGATGTGAATCAGTTATATATTCATAAAAACACCCGCGGCAAAAATAATACAAGATGCCAACACATCCAACCAGCTAATATTTTTGTAATTTTTTTATAGTTTATTATTTTAAATGGCTAAATCATGGTAGTCTTGGGATTTATGGGATTCCCCTAGCTTTCTGTGTAACTGAATTTATAGACCACACAATTTTTTTGCCAACATTTGGTTAAGTTGGTGTTTGGAGTGAATCTGTTGGTTTTCTATATTTCTACAGATTTTACTTGGTATAAGCACCCTTCTGATATTTTGGTAGGTTTCATCTGACCACCAGTTTGGGTTTCAATGTGTATACCCCTTCAGCCTTAAGGTGCTAAGTTTCAATCCCCAGGTGGGACGGTCTGGGTTCTTTCTTTGCGGAGTTAGCATGTTCTCACAGTGTCTTCTGTGTTTCCTCTGAGCACATGTTTCCTCCCACAGTCCAAAATACAGCCAGGTTAACTGGAGACACTGAGCTTGTCCAATAGGTACTTGGCCACGGGAATGCATAGACCAGCACATTGTAGTGCCGTTCCAAAGTCTGGATAAATAGGAGGGTTGTGTCAGTGCTCCGATACTCTGTGGCGACCTCTAATGGGAGCAGCTGAAAGAAGTAACCAACAGCTGCATCTACTTTAAACTTGTTGACAGTTGTTTGTACAGATGATCTTGGCAGCTGAAGCTGCTCATAAATGGCTGCTTAGAAAAAACCTTTGTTAAAACCAGCCCTGAATAAATTATCCACTCCGGAGAGATCTGTATGGAACATTCTAGACTTTATTATTATATAGTTTGTGACTCAGACTATTAGGGACTAAAGCTAGTCATCAGTTAGTTTGTCGTTTTACTCGGTCAGGGGTTCTCAGAGTCGGCCATTAAGATTTGACTGTATTAGTAACTCGGGAATTGTACTATTATATTGGAGAGTGTTGGTGTGCATAAACACTGCAGTGTTCATCACAAACAGTTGCAGAAAATCGGGGAAATATGGTAAAATTGCACAGAATTATTAGAAAACAGAAGCTCCACCAAGTATTCTGCTTTAATCATTTGCCTAAGGACTAGGTGTGCTGACATCTTGTTTAAAGTTCTGAGGAAGATGAATGCCAGCCCATACGTTTATAATATAATAATTGTTGTTGATGGTGCAGTTTTGGACTTGGATTTCTTATCTCCAATCTTAGATTTCAGACACGCCGTCCGCTGTCAGATTATGCTGGCTATGCAGATGCCTCCAACACTTATATAATTAGAGAACAGTAATATTGTAAAGGTAATATTGGCATGGTTAGTGATAATCTGACTATATTGAGTTACTCTACTCTACTGCCATCCTGCCTTAAAGCAATTTCAGCATTTCCAAAAAATCTAGGATCAGAAATAATATTGAGAAGTTGCATAGGTGCATATTTCATTTGAAGTAAAAAAAGAAATGTAGTCTTTTTGATAAATAAAATGGATTAAAAGATGGGATCACTTGTACCCTTTAAGGTCTTAATAAATTAATTTACAAATATAACAGTGGGGCCATTTTAGTCAGGTTATTAGTCTATTAATATTTTTTCACAATTATCATTAGTAGTAAAATAATTCTTAGTGTTATTTGCACTTATTACCAATAACACTTACGTGACTTTTTTGTTATTTAAGCTAGAATTAAAAAAATCTTTTAGTAGTGAATCCATCAGTGCACTATTTTATATTTTTTCAATGAATTAAACTAGGATTTATTTATAAACATGGCTTGGTTAATCTCAGCTCTCATTGCCTCTCATTGGCTCTCGTATGTGATAT
>JAYDZF010000007.1:3383903-3403598 GCA_034509105.1 Microcambeva barbata | reverse complement strand
TCTCTCTCTCTCTCTCTCTCTCTCTCTGTGTGTGTGTGTGTGTGTGTGTGTGTGTGTGTGTGTGTGTGTGTGTGTGCCACTTGATGGACTAGTGAACTGTTCCGAGTTTTTAAAACCCAACATGAAGAATGAAACAATAGCAAAACAATGAAGGAATGAATGAATGAATACATTTTTCACTTGTTGTCAGACATGCTATGATATCCGGAATACACACCCCTTCCAATTATTTGTAAAATCCTTCCTGTCGTCTCCGCCTAGAACATCAATCTTTTCTTTTTAACTTTACATATAAACACATTTTCGCCTCCGTTTCTTTACTCTGTGTGGATGTTTGGGCTTTCTGAAGAAAGAGCAGAACGAACCTTCTCCATATCCGAGTCTCTGATTGCTGCCGTAAGTTTGCATTAGTGTAGGAGGCGAAGACCAACAGCGGGGATCATGCAGTAATCTGCAATGTCACCGAATCCGCCGCATGAACCCGGGTTCCAGCCTGAGACTATTATGGAAAGCACATTTCTCCAAATTCCTGCTTTATTTCACCCTCCATTGAGACCTGTGTGCAGTGCTTTAAATCACATTTATCTACAGGCACAGGGTCTTCAGCCACATTTAAAAAAAAAAAGGAGTGCAGCCTGTTCCGAACCCTAAAGAAGGTTTTCCTCGCATCTTTTATCAAGGTTAAATAATAAAAGTTGACGGAGGGCAGAATTTACTTACGACCAGAAAATGAAACGGCGTCGAAGATGGGATAGAATAAACATCATTAGGTGCTCGGAGCAGTCCGTGCTGTTAAAATGCCTTATAATAATTTACAGGCCGGTACAGTGCTGAATACTCCAGGGTTAGAGATGATACACTATATGATCAAAAGTATTAGGACACCCCTTACACGTATCTTAGTTCATATACGTTACATTTCCACCATTTATGTTACCCATCTGTATTTACAATATTGGTCCTGGGTTTGATCCTCGGGCGGGGCCATCTAGGTTCTTTCTGTGCGGAGTTTGCATGTTCTCCATGTGCCCGTGTTGGTTTCCTCTGGGTACTCCGGTTACCTCTCACAGTCCAAAGACATGCTACCAGGTTGATAGGAGACACTGAATCGTCCTGCAACTGGCGCCCCATCCAGGGTGTTACTTTGTGGTTAAAGGGGGTTAAAGAAAATGAACTGAACTGAGTATTGTAGTGTTTTATTATTATTTGGTAGAGTGTCAGATATTTAGCAGACAGATAAAGCCTTAAATGATTGTGTTTACTGATTCAATTGGATTGCTGACTCTATAAAAGTTACTTAGATTAAAGTCATAAGAAAGACCACATCTGTGAGGTTTGCAGCACCCATTACTTTGAATAACACATTCATGAATAAAGCTTGGTGGTGATGCTGGTCTAAGACCTGTAGCTATGACAGTGAGCATTAAATGACATAAAAGCGAACCTCTGTGATGCAGTGATGAATGGATAGAACAATGCAGCGGGTTTCAGAGAATCTCACCGATGTGCTGGACAAAGCCAGAGCGTTGGAACGTCGGCTGTAATGCAGGAAGTGCAGAAAGTCCGAGGTACCTTTTACAGCATTGTGAGCGATAATAGCTGTGATCGCGCTACACAGCTAGCCAGTGTTTCAGGCTCCATTGGGCTAATACGGGTTTGAAAGCATGGGCCGTTATTAAAATGATTGAACATTTTCCTTCTGGGTGCACTTTCACACCTCACGACCCGTGAATGGCTGAACAAAAAAAGCTTTCACAGAACAGGACACGCCGTCATGTTCCACAACACCGCGTGTTCCCGCCGAATTCTGCTCCTTTATTTCTAATGTTCTGCACTTTACCAGCTGGAACATGACTGAATCCACTTACTGGCTGATCGATGCACTTTGGGAGGAGAGAAAGAAATAAATGCTTTAGTTGATGAGTGGAAGTCTCTGGAGTTGAATCCTGTTTGTATGTAAAGCTTGATTGACTGAGGTCATGTGACTGTGGATGTAATGGCATTGCATTTGGTGTTTTTAGGATGAATCCATTTATCTTAGGTGAGAGATTGGCAAAAACAATGCCAATGAAACATATTTCTTTATTGCTCATTGCCATTTTTCGCCCTGCACAGGTGAAATGCTGAAGTGCAGATCATTGATGCGTGATGTCCTAAGCACCTTGTTTTTTTATTTATGTATTTTCTATTTTATTTCCCCCATAGTTTGGTCATTACGCCTTGCAGACACTTCCAACCATTGCTGACGACAAGTTTCAGACCATCCCTGTGCTGGTTCAATCCCTGCCACTGCCAGGTAGCTATTATTGGACTGTTAAGCATCACCTTTAACCCACATTTAGTTCAGTTCAGTTCAGTTTCTTTAACCCCTTATTCTTATCAGGGTCTATTGAGGTGCTGGAGCCTATCCCAGCTCTTCAGTGGGTGCAAGGCACAAGGTGACGGTCCATCACAGGTACCTACAGGACGATTCAGTGTCTCCAATCAACCTGGTAGCATGTCTTTAGACTGTGAGAGGAAACTGGAGTACCTGGGGGAAACCCACATGGACATGATGAGAACATGCAAACTCCACACAGAAAGGACCTAGATTGCCCCACCCGGGTTATCAAACCCAGGACCTTTTTGCTGTGAGGCGACAGTTCTACCCCTTAAGCCACTGTGCCGCCCTTCCACATATAGTGTGTGTTCCAATTCCAGGCTTTGAGAAAAAAACAAACATCTGCGTACAGTATGGACCTCCTATATAAAGTTACACGAGTACGTAAACTTTTGACTCAAACTGTGCACACACTGCAGCGCATAGAAAACATCAGTAGGCGTGTTGGCGAGCGTTCCTGATCGACAGCTGTGGAGTGTGAAATTGCATCATGTACCTATCATACAAATATTGTTCTACATTAAACGCTCTTATGGTTCCCTGGGAACCTCCAGTGCAGTAAAGCTGAGTGTAAATATCCACCCTGAGATCTTCCAGAAATGCCAGCGTTGGCTTAATTAGAGCAGAGATGTCTTAAAACATTGACATTAATTCAGAAATGACTCTTTGGGGCACAAGGTAAGGGAGAACGAAGCGCCATGGAACAAACCATAGTTATATTATGGCCCATCAGGCAGGCATTAGTGATTCAGATGGAGTTGGACTCCATCTTTTTTTACAGGTACTAATCACCCAAAGTCTTCACCCTTGAGAATTCTTGGTGTAGACGAATGTTTGAGTCCCATACAGTGTTTGGCAACTCTGACTGGCCCTGAATGTTCAGGTGTTCAGGTATTATTTTTGGTATTTTGATACTCTTTTCCCCTCTTTAACTCCGCCTTGCTACCTAAGATCACATTTTATTTAAGTACAGTGTAAAAAACGAGACTATTACTGCTTGTGTTTATTACACAACATGAATATTGTATGTTTCCCTTTGTTAAATTATTATTTAGTACAAACTGATATTATTAATTTACTCTGTTAATACACCTTCATATTTATGACCTGTTTATAGCTGGTACATTCATAATCTGTATATACTTATACTAGTTATTCAATCTACTGTACATTGTAATATCCATATTTATTTCTTTCTTTGCTAAGCACTTCTGGATGGATGCAAACTGCATTTCATTGCTTTGTACTTGCGACATGTGCAATGACAATAAAGTTGAATTCTATTCTATTCATATATTATTCATGTATTATTTAAAGCGATTTTTATTTAAAATGTTCTTAACGTGGTATTTAAAAAAAAAGAGGACACTCTGTGATGGTTCGAGCTCTTTATGTGGAAGTTAATGAAGCACTTGTGAGTTTGAGCGCAACCTGTTTAATCCGTTGCTATGGCGATTGACTTGCGTCCGTCCACGTTGTTTTCTGTTTGTAGCAATAAAAAATACGTTAAAATTCACACTTTTCTTGCGATGCATCATAGACGCGTCGTCTTATACTAAACTTTTGATTGGCTGTCGTCTGTGAATGTTAGGGGACATGTTTCACTGTTTACGTAAACTAGAGTAACTTAATGCGATCCCATATCGTTTCCATAGCAACATGGTGCTAGCGTTATCCCACGCCTGTTCCGTCTAGCTGGGAAGGGGCCAGAAACTCTTAGCCAGGGCCGAAGACACCTAGTGTTTTTGTATCTAAGATGTTCATTTAAAGCTGTGCTGCTAGTTTAATTCAATACATTTTTTATTTATTTAAGGTGTTCTTTTTTGTGAGGCTACAACAATTCGCTACCGACCAAGTGCTGAATATTTAGAGGTATTCAGGCCAGTCCTAGTTGACACCTGTCCAAGAGACTGCTGGGCATTTCGTTCCAAAACCATAATCAAGCTGGAACAATCTCCATTCCTTTGGAAAGCCCTTCTATAAGAACTTGTACCGTGTATGAGTCGGTCCTCAGTTAGTCAAAGGATCGTCTGCAAGATCTGCACAGATTTTGGACAAGAAGTTTGAGCTTGCCATCGACATTCCAGTTCATTCCAACAGGTGTTTAGTGGAGTAAAGATCAGGGGTATTTATACACCAACAAATACTGATAATTCGTGATAACATATTTTTTATCCTGGTCAGATTATGGTGGATCTGGTTTCAATATAAGGCCCAGACAGGACACAAATCTGTCAGGTGTTCTTAGCCATGCTTTCCCAGATAGCAGAATCAATGTTCACCATTAATTCTGTTGAATCAATCATTCTTTTGGTTGTTAGTAGACCTTTAGTGTAGAGTTTGAATAGTGTCATGCGACCCCTGTTTAGCCCTTGAGCAATGCTCTTTAATCTCTCAGCTTCAGCAGTGCTGTACAATGGCTGACCTTGGGCTAGAATATTATTCTATTGTACTTGTGTTAATGTACTGTATGTTCGACAAATAAGGAAGATAAAGTCAATCATATAACCAATAAATTCAGTTAATTAAATTTTCTGAATACAGATTCCTGATTAGCTGATTTCACTGATAGGTATTGGAGCCCTGGAAACAAGCATTATTTTATATTGCTTCCTGATATATTTAATATATAATATATATTATAAGATATACTTTTCAATTGGTTTGCATGGTTTTAGAGAGGCTGAGATATCTAGCTGGGTAATATTTGGATATCATTCAGGTGATGGGCAAGAGTGCAGTGTCAAACAACATTCAATGAGAAGACAAGATGGTGGTTCAAGAAAAAACATTATTCCCATGCTGCATTGCAAAAAATATATTAATTAACTTCTTACTGACTACAGAAACAATCTCTGCTGTTCAGGTAGCCAAATCACTCCGATTAATTTATTTTTCCTCTTTGCACACAGAAAACTTTACCCTCTTGCTTATTGTTGCCAAGAATTTTTGACCTGATAGCATGAAACCCTTCACCACGTTGTTGGGAGACCTGGGAGACTCTTGATAATGGTTCAGAGTGTTCTTTAATAACGACGATGCATTTTTCTTTACATTATTAGAGGTCTTCTTTACATTATTAAATATTTTTTTGACTTACCCATCCTAAACCCCCCAAACACTAATCATAACAATCTAAACATTTTATTATGAAAATCCCAGGAAAAAATAATAAGAAATGATTAAGCTTTTTTTCTTAATGGTGTGTGTGTGTGTGTGTGTGTGTGAAAGAAAAAACAGAGCAGTTCCTTTAATTTAGACACAGAAGTACCAACGCCTCGACCCTATCTCGCACCATTCATTCCATGCCTGCCTCTTCTCTTTGATCCTCAGTGATTGTCTATATTTGATCTTTTCCTTCGTCTGAAAACACCAACCTGACTTTAATGATGGCTGACTAGCGTCACAGGTCAGGACCTATTAACCAAACGTTTTCATGTGATAGCACGCGGTCCTGTTATGCGAATGGCTTATCGATGTTTTAATGATTGAGTTTTAGACGCTGTGACGTGGTGCGGCAGAAGGTCGTGTTGCTTCCTTTGGTTCGGCTGCGTTTGCACTGATTTAATATACTAATATACTAATATTTAATATACTAATATACTAATACTAATATTTTAACCCTGCAAGTTAAACATCATCACACCTTGTAAAAACACATACACTACATCTCCAAAAGTTTGTGGACACCTGATTGTCAGTTTGTTTCTTCTCCTTTTGCATCCCTAAGGCATTCCACAAGTATCTCGAGGATGATTTGTGCACAGGTGTGCCAACTTTGGTATTATAATTTATTTATATGGCCGGATGAACTGCAACTTGGATCCGAAGTGAATTACAAGCTTACAGATTCAACACACACAATTGATGACTAAGGCCTTGTTTTGGAGCCCAACATTTGCAACATTGCAGTGCCATCATTAGTCCTTTATAACCCATCACAGCCCTTCATTCAGAGATCTTTAAGCAATAGCTGAGACAAACAAACAAATAAAAGGTTTATCGTGTGATTATGTCTAAGTGTTTTAGACCAGGGCTTTCCTAACCTTTTTGCACCGCAGGCCAGTTTCGTCTTATAATAATATAATTTCACAAACTGACTGGACTGGGAGGATTTAAAATAGAAGAACTATAGAACAGGGATAGGTTCTAGCACCCCTCAGACCCTAAATAGGATAAGGGGTTAAAGAAAATGAACTGAACTACTGAACTGTACTAAAGAAGAGAAAATCACATAAAGGGCCTGACTCACCCCTTCTAACAAGTTACCATTTTTTTCAGTCACTTTCAGTCACAATGTAAGAAATTAAGGGTTAGGTGCCTTGCTCAAGGGTCCAGCAGTGGTAACCTGGCCGAGGTGATATTTTTCAACCTTCTGCTTGCTAATCCAGGACCTTAACCAGGAGACTACAACTAGCCTGCAAATCATGACCTGTAATGTGTTGGAGCCCTGGTGAGGTTTGTATTCCCATCTCTAGCGCACACATTACTGCAAATAAATGAATGAATAAGCACACGCAGAGCGTGAAAACAAATAAAGCCGACAGTACGAGCAGATTCTAACTCCATATTTTGTAGAAATAAGATAATAATATCACAAGCCTCGCTTGAGTGAAAGTTTTTCAGTTTGATAAGTGATGAAATAAAAAGACAGAAATGGGACCCAGGTGTCGTCAGGCTGAAGACAGATAACAGCACTTGTTCATTTCTCACACGTTAAGTGACGGTGAAGACGTTTTGGTTCCTGCGCAGCCGATCTGAGCACGACTGCGTTTTGGGGGTTTTTCTCCAGATGCTGCTGATGCTGCCAAACAGATGCACAATGGTTTTTATTTCTCCCCCAGGAAGGCAAAATATTGAAGTAACATGGTGAGATGAGTGATAAACTCGTCTCCCAGGTAGAAAGTGGCAGCTGGTGTGTCTCTCCCCGCCTGATGTTTCTGATAGGTCGAATGCTTCTATACTGATTACTTTAGTATGTACACACACACACACACACACACACACACACACACACACACACACACACAAACAAACACACCATGCGTGGAACAAAAAGAAAGAGGAAAAGAAACATGGCTGATGGAGAAAATAAGCTGGAGATGGTTTTTGGACCCGCCGGTAGTCGAGATGTTCAGGTTCTATAATTGCTTGTTAGGTTCAAGCGGCAGAGAGACAGAAAGAGAGAGTCAGAAATAAAAGACCAGCGACTCTGAATCCTGGTGGCTCATTACGCGTCGAGTACTTGTTCATTTTCTCTCAGAGAGCGTGGGACGGCGACTGAGAAAAATAGCCAAAATGAACTCTGACTTTTCTCACCTGCTGGATCTCTAATCGATAGTGTGAAGAGCCAGAGTCTGATTTTGTGTTACGATGAAAGTTAATCAGCGAGCCTCTGAAAAACAAAATTGGAATTTTACAGGTTGCGGTGCTGCACATGGACGCTCTCGGAATCCCTAAGAATGAAAGGATGCCGTCGCTGTTGGAAATGGTTTTAGGAGGGATGTTTGGAGCACCCTGATGTCAGCTCATGCATCAAAATGATGATCCTTTCTCTACAGAGAAACTTTAATGTGTGTCCAGTCCATCTACACTGACCAGGCAAAACATTATAAGCACTGGCATCATGGGACCTGATGGAATTTCTTAGGCAGCAAGTGCACATTGGTTGTCTAGTTGGTAGAGCTGGACTGTCATCCAGAGATTGGCGTTTCAAATCCCGACTCTGCTATGCAGCCACTGTTGGGTCCTTGAGCAAGACCCTTAACCCTGTCTGCTCCAATGGAATCTGACCCCTGCTTCCAAAGTTGGGACATGCAAAGAATTGAATTGTATTGTACATATGTTTAAGTATAATGACAAATAAAGGCTTCCTCTTCTTCTTCTTCTTCTTCTTCTTCTTATTATTATTATTATTATTATTATTACTATCCTCAATGGTGATGTTAAAAGCAGAGAATAAGAGAGCATAAGAATTTGAGTGAGTTTGATGAGGGCCAGATTGTGATGGATTGATGACTGTTTTGGAGAATCTCCAAAACTGCAGCTCTTGTGGGGTGCTCTATCAATCAGTAGTGGTCCAGGAAAGGAACAGAGGTAAATCATTGAGGGCATCATAGGCTCATTAATGCACATGGGGAGCAAAGGCTAACAGTCGAGCAACTGAATTGTCAAATTAAAAAAGTATAAATTGCTGAAGAATTTCTTGCTTTGATAGAAAGGTTTCAGTTCAGCACAGTCACTGGGCTGTTTTGAAGGTGGACCAACACTATATTACAAAGGTGGTCATAATGTTTTGCCTGTTGATTGTATCATCCATCTAAAAGATTAATCTAAGATAAAACTGGCTCGAGCCTCAAGTGATTAATTTGTTTTGATGTACTGATGCATCTTACCCGCACAAACCGGCAGGTAATTAGTTTACATGCATCTGTGGCTGTGTTCCAATCCACATCATTTTAAATTTAATTCCTGACAAACATACTATGCCTGTCATTTCATGTCCCGATACCCTGAGTACATCATATGTGCTTTGGTATAAACTTTCGGCAGTGGTGTGGAAAATAAATTCTACAACACGCCACCTGTAATGTACCAACCAGCCACGCCCAGGCCAATTCAAGTAACCTGAAAGTGACTAACAAGTAAAAACAGACGATGACAACCATGAATGATTCAGACTCAACCGGGACCTCCATCATCTCAGTGTGGGCTTATCATTATATAATTATTGGATTAAATTAGCAGATTTTAAGGATCAGTAAAAGTAGGACAGAGTTCAGAACATAAAATAAGCCTATGAGCTGGGCGGCTGCATGAACGACTTTTGGCTGTTGTTCATCCAGAGAAAGGTGAATCCAGGTAGGGACTCATCCTGACTGATGTAATCACGACCACACGGGACAGGATTGGCTCCCATTTTTTTGGGACGGGGATCAGCAGTGAGAAAAATAACTCAAATGGCTAAAATGAGAGAAATTAAAAAATATATATAAACTCTGGGCTTCGTTATATATCATTAGGGTCAGCTGTGGCATCAGCGCTGATGAGCAGTCTAACCCCGGGATGTGTTGTCCACTTGGTATATCTTTAAATAACGTCTTTAACTAAATCTTTTAGAGTGTCAAATGTGCAGAGTCAAGCATGAAACTCACGAGGCTCATTTCTTAATTCGCCCTACTACTAAGCTGCGGGTCAATCTGGCCCCTTTCCATGAGTGGTCTGAAATTCTGGTTACATGTTCTTCATGTTTTTCTGGGTGAGCTTGACAAATAACTCATCAAGATCCAGAGGCAAACCGGACCACTTCAATCTCTAGCAGAAAACTAGGAGTCCTGTGGGCACCACATGTGTCCGGTGCAGGAAATACACACTTACACTGTGCTCATCATGAGTACTGACAATGTGAGATTGTTTAACAGAGTGTAAGTGAAATAAAAAAAAAAAATTAAAAAAAAACTGATTAAAAAGCACAACATTATTGAACTGTATTATTGTCAAAGTACAGTTAATGTTTATAAATAATAGTAATTGTTAGAAATATTTATTTCATACAGTAGTGGAAAAAATAAGAGACCACTGCAAAATTATCAGTTTTTTTTAGTTTACAATTTGTGTGTTTGACAAAAATGAGCAGCGTTATTTTATTCTATTCAAATTCCTATTCAAGTTTATAGAAAAACAACAAAAAGTGTTCAAGTGATCATTTTGAAAGGGTCCACGATACGATTCTGAATCTTACAATATATAGATGCATAATATATGGATTGGATTACAGATTCTTAAAAAAAGATTATTAAATTACACTCATATATTGAATGAGTGATTAGAAGCTACAACACACAGCACAGCACCCGCAGTGTTTAAATGAAACCGGGTTCGAGGCTCCTTTTCAAAAGTTCTCATCTATTTTAATTGTCAACATTTTATCGTTTTTGTTGTGAGTTTTCCAAACTGCTTTAGACTTTGACATCTTGGAAGACATCTTGACTTACAAAGCATTAAGTGTAATTAATTAGGCATGTGAAAGTGTCTGCACTGCGATGAACTGGCATCCTGTCCAGGGTGTATTCCAGATCAGCACTTGTATTTTCAGGATGATGTTTATGCAACTTTTATTTAGGAGGGGTTCACATTATAAAGCACACCTAATCCAGGGGGGGGGCAAGGGACATTCTATGTAAATCTTTGGGCAAGTAGTTGCTTTCCTCTTTTGCTGTTCCGTTTTCAACCCAAGCAGGGAGTGTGTGTTGCAGCTGGCATCGTTGGCACTAGCGATGCTGGTTTGTGATGTGTGACCATAAGGAATGCTAATGATGCCCATATGCCTCCACAAATAGAGCGATGGAGCCCGAGGAGGATGCACGTTCATCACCAAACCAAGTTTCAGCCCTCACATCCAGGCAGATGGATAGCTGGGATGTGTGTTACTGAAATAAAATTTAGAGAAATGGGCAATATTCAACACATCCGAAAGCCTCGAAAAGCCATTAGTGGCACAACAACAACTGTATTAATACAGATATAACTCTTGTTACAATCCGCATTGAGAGTCAAGTAATTTTAAAATAATTAGGAAAGAAAAGAATCAAAAGCTTGCAAGGATGTTTTGATTGGTTAAAAATTAGGGTAGACCTGGCACCTGGATATGGTGGCTAAGTGGTTAGCACTGTCACCTCACAGCAAGAAGGTTCTGAGTTCGATCCCCTGCCTTTCTTATTTCTCCGTGTCCGAAAGGGGTCCCTCTTACATTCCCAAAACATACTGTCCAGTATAGCATACAGACACATTCAGTAATTACATCTACCCTCACACTTTATTAACTTACACCCTATGGTGTTTAAACCCTGGGTCATGACTCTCGTTTGGTTAGTGAGAGCCAAACATTTGACTCAGTGAAAAATAATGAGGATTGAACGAACACATTTTAACATGCGCAAACGGACAGAACGAACTTGTACAGGAAAATTTGTCCAGATGGTCGGATGTAATGAAATCACCAAAGTACAAGACTGCAAGGCCAAATTACAGGCTTCTGGAGTGGAGGCAACCCTGTCAGCAGTCACAAGAGCTTTATATCACCATGGGTTGCCAAGAAAGGAGTCCCTGCTCCAAAAGCACCTCATCACTTGACTGAAATTAGTTGCACATCCCATGGGCAAAGAAAAAAGAGCACAGTGTAATCAACCACATATTGAACAAACGTTTCCATGCAAAGTAAGATTATCCACTAAAAAAACCCCAGTATGATCAGGCATAACATTATGATCTTATTATCTCATCATTGTGGTACCTGTAAGTCAACATTGATGTTAGAAGCAGGAAAGGAAACTGAATGGTGAATTGTGATGCCCAGACAACTGGGTAAAATACTGCTGCTCTTCTGGTCCAAGGAATTACCAGTATTCAACCAATGGTGGGGTTATGGGTGGCAAAGGCTCATTGATGCATGTGGGTATAACATAGGCTGGGTTGTGTGGTCTGATGTGCTACTGTAGCTCAAACTGCTGAAGAAGTTAATGCTGGTTTTAATAGAAACGAGTCAGAATACACAGAGCAGCTCAGTTACAGGGCTGTTATGCTGCAAAACCGGGAACCAACACAATATTAGGGAGATAATGGCATAACTGCATGTCTGATATTTGTACTTTGGGCTGAAAACACAACAGAACTGCTTTGCTCCCACCCCAGTACCACTTGTGTTTCAGTTTCAGTCCAGCATCATTTTGATGAGCTACAAGAAAAGCCTTTAAGCTGATAGATCATTTCAGGATCAAGTGCTAAATTCTGTTGATTACTGATGTCTGTTTCCCTTTTCAATCCTCAATCTATTAAAAAAATCACAGAAGCGGGTAACGGAACCAAGTGATCTTGTAAAATGAATTCAGGGCTTGTGAAAGAAAATGGCTTTGGTTTGCCTTCAGAGAGTGAGGTCGCTGACACCACACTTATTGAAATGTCAGTGCTAAAGAAGGAAGAGCCTAATTCAAATAACAAGTCACAGACATGTCTGCCTCATGGCCAGCCTAATAAGTTCACAATAATTATTTCGGCTTTGATGAATGGCCATGTAAAGGCTCGTTTCTGCCATGCATACCAATAACATGAAAAAAGAATAAAAGAAAACGCTTTGCGTCAAAACTTTATTTGAACCCTGGGCACGATTATGGTTATAACTAAGTATTTACAATGTAATTACTGTGTAATAACGTCACATATCTTTTGTAAAAGCAATGTTGCATAAGGATATGGCTTTCCAAGTGTAATAAAATACAACTTTTGTATTTACAGTTATTGTACATGCATTTTTTTCTTCTTTTGGCCAGCAGATCATGATCCACATTACTGATCTGGCATATAACCCCTCTGATTTAATCCGGTCACCCCGCCCTAACAGACTGGAGGCCAAATGAGCAAATTATCCACTTGTGCTTGCTAAAGGGCGCCTAGTCAACTGGTAGCAGAGGCGATCACCCTGCACCACCGGAGATAATATCGAACTTTACAGTGAGCAAGGTTTCTTTCTTGATTTTGAAAAGGGACGTCCCACATGCTTACGGTGATGTCTACATACTTTTGCTCGATACAGCATATGCATACGGGTGCCTTCTTTCTGTTTGTGTGATTAGAGAAACAGTTTGAAGAGATTCGTTTCATTACAGTTTGCATATCTTGGTGGATCCGAGTCTTCGGGACACACTGAGTCGATCATATAGACCATATGTTCAATACCGCGCACTGCAAACAGAGTTAACGATCTATTCTATATTTTCATTGAGCTGTACATAAACCCCCTGCTGGCCCAAGTGACGTCCGTGTGAGATCCTGCAGAGACCACTTAAACAATCTGCAATTAAATCTCATATGACATTATTAGAACTTTGATGATTTGGAATTAGCAATACTGATGCACTGTCTGAGAATTTAACATTTTATGGATGACAGTTGCAAATAAATATAAACAATAATAAATGTGAATCCGCTCGGCTGCTCCCGTTTAATGCAGATCCTGATCCGCACTTTTGAGTTTACATAAGATGCCCTTCCTTACACAAGCCTCCCTATTATCTGGGCAATACAGTTCTCTTGTTTGTGCATCATGATTTCTGGGGTGGCACTTGGGGTGTGCTTGATAAAACAATTAAACAATAAAAATAATTAAAGAAATGATGACAAATCAAGTAAACCAACAAAGCAAAGCATCCAGTAAGGGATTGTTCGAGGGGATGAGTTATAGCAGCAGAATAAAAAAACTTTCTATGACATCCAATGTGGGCAGCAAAGTAAGAATTTCATTTTACAGGGAAACTAGTTTCCTTACTGTGCAAATGACAATAAAGCTTTGAACTTTGAACTTTGAACGTAGAAGACCACATTGTGTTCTCCTTCTGTCTAGCAGGAAGAGGAAGCTGAAGCTATAGTAGGTACAGAGTCAATAAAACAGGACAGTTAAAATATGATCATAAAATCTTAATTTGTGTCGTAACATGCAGATGGTGGGGTCAGAATTTTACACAAACAGGATAAATCCATGATCTCAGTAAACAGACTGAGTTTGCACATTCTGCTCATCTATGTGTGTCTCCTGGATTCCTCCCATAGTCCAAAAACATGCAGCCATATTAATTGTCTATACTGAATTGCTCTATAGGATGCACTAACCTATTCATTGTAGTGCCGGTTGCAAGTCTGGATAAATAAGATGGGTTTTATCAGGAAGGGCATCTGGTGCAAACCTTTTCTTAAATCATTGATGCGGATCATGAGTCGATGCAGTGATCCAAAATTGAAGCAGTTAAAGGAAGAAAAAAGTGTTTTTGCCACAACAATTACAAGTGTGTTAAATCAATAACATCGTTATACTTACTTATAAATCTATATTCAAGGAAATCATATTCTAGCCACTATGCAGCAAGAGTTTTGGGGACTCTTCCAGCATGACTGTACCCCATGCTTAAACCAAAGTCGGTATAGCCTTCCTAGAAAAGCATCTTTCTAGCCACAAATGATCCCACAGACAGTTTCAATACTTTTTGTATTTTAAATGTCAATGGGTGTCCAAGCAGCTCGTGTTCAGGTGTCCAAATACTTTTTGACACCGTGTAAGGCCACCGTCTGTCTTCACCCCGACCAGTTGCGAGTCTCCGCACGTCTGGAGGGGCTCGCGGCTCCATATTCTCCCGTAGCTCGCAGATTACATTTACATTTTAATGCAAAAACATTAAATTGAATCCAGCGCTGCCCTAGTGCACTCGATTGTAAATACAATGAGATTGAGATACAGCCCGAAGTCTGAAGCGAGGCTCATTAAAATGCAATAAAATAATATTATTTTATTCTCTGTACACTGTCACAATTCCTGTTAGTACAGTAGAATCCATTATTTTACAATCACACGAGGAGCAAAACACAGAAATGATTTTTTTATTACATTTCCATTGTCCCGGGTCAGATTTCTGATGAGCTGTTTGTCGTTTCGGTTGTACAGTCCGCTGTATCTGATTCAGTATTAATGCTGTATTTAAAATACAGAGGCGACCGGGTGATGAACTGATCAACACTGCACATTTTAACAATACTACTGACCTGACTACCATCCTGACCAGCTAATGAAAGACATTTGCATCCACAACAAAAAAAGATGAATGGTTGTTAGAAAATGTCAGGCTGCTCAGTTAATACCTTTTCTAAGGTTAAAGAGAATAGATATTGAGCTTTCCATGCCAGCCGGGAATTGCAAAGCACAAGTGGCACCCCGACCCCACAAACCAGTGTCCCTGGCTCAGCTTTGGGGCAGCTCGCTTATTCACCCGTCTGTTATTCTGTTAGGATGGCCAAAAGCTATCGTGATGCCTTGGCACTGGGTGTGTTTGAAATCCTAGAGATCTCTCTACATAGATGCACGTTGGCTTAGTGGGTAGCACTGTCGCCTCAGATGCATCCTTATTGGAAAAGTCAATCCCAGAATTCAGTGCAGCCCACCAAAAAAACATGTTGGCCAAGTTATTTTACCATGTTTTTTTCTATATAAAGACAAATTATAGTATTTATCAGTTAAATGTAAGTGTTTTTGGTTCACAGAATGAGATGTTAGTTGACATGCTAGCATGTTGTGCCACCTCGCCCTATTAGTTTGAATGGCACAATGCGAACTGTTTTAGCTAAGTAGTGAAATGCAATGACGAGCTGTCTAACGAGCAGGTACGAATAACCTCACTTAACCCTTTTAGACTCTCTCACCTGGTGCAAATTAAAATCTAACAATACACCGGTAAATCTCAGTTAAGAGGGGCCGGTGTGCCAATCATCCAAACCTACACGCCAATCTACTGGGCATAACGGGCATGGCAGATCAAGCAGAATAAACCCATCTGAACTCATGGATGTAGTGTATTTTATTACTGTTTACACTTAACTGATGTTCCTGCTGCACCCAAGCCATCCTGCAATTCTTTTTAACCAATGACTGATAGCTTTTCTTTTACCGTCCAGGTCAATAATGTTAAATTTATTAGTCTGAAGTGCACCATCCTTAAATGGACTGTTACACCCAGGGGAGAAAAGTGGTGACATTATTCTTCTCTTTACAATTATGAAAGGTCACAGAAATGAGAAATATTCTGAACTTGTTCTGATCTCTCATCTGAATAAAGAACATTCTGGAAAAGTGTGTGTGTGTGTGTGTGTGTTATTTAACCTGAAATCAGTAAAATCACCAATTTCTCACCTGCTCAGTCCTGTCCTTATCTCAGTGAAACAGGAGAAGAGAAATGCCACGGGCGTCGACGCTGCCTTTCAGCGCTGATCCATTCTTCACCCAGCGTTGATAACACCATGACTACTGACACGAGAAATGATTAATAAAGATCGGGCCGATATTTCCGATCCCATTAACTGTAACAGCGAGCAGATCTTTCATTGTTGTAGCATCACCAGATGTTCTACATCACCTATGACACGTGTTTGTCTGCACTATTATCTCACAGCTTTTGTTTAGCTTGTTGTGAACTTGATGGGGCTCCTAAGTGGTGCAACAAAAAAGCATTCACCCTTTTGTTCCACTCAGGGTGAGCTTCGACTGTGCTATAACCTGTCCATTGTGGAGATGAGAACCCATTCGTTCTGGTCTTTCACGGAATGGATTGAATTTCCAGTCCCCATTTAAATCTTGCAATGCCAATCTCAGGTCTCTGTGAACACACACTTACCGGTTATAACATTCTGAGCACTGATAGGTGAAGAATGGGCCACTCATAGTCTAGGCCTAGTGGTTGTGGTAAATGACTTGTAACCCGAAGGACTGGTTCAAGCTTCACCAGTGCTAGGTTGCAACTGTTTGGCCCTTGAGCAAGGCCCTTAACCCTCATTGCTTAGCCTGTAAGTCACTTTGGCGTCTGCTAAATGCTGGAAATGTATTGAAAAGTGAATTACACTGATAATCTCTTCATCACAGTACCTGATAATGGATGGGATATATTAGGCAGCAAGGGTTTCATTGTTGATAAGCTAATGTGTCATGGATAGATGACTGGGTCAGAGCATCTTTAAAACTGCAGCTCTTGTTGGGTCTTCCATGTCTGCACTGATCAGTATTTATCAAAAGTGGTCCAAGAACCGAACAATGGCAAACCAGAGACAGGGTCATGGGTGGCCTAGGCTCACTGATGCATCTGAAGAGCAAAGGCTGGTCCGTGTGGTCGAATCCAACAGACGAGTAACAAATTAATAAAGAAGTGAATGCTGCTTCTGATAGACAGGATTCAGGATACAAAGTGCTGCACAGCTTGTTGTGTGTGGAGCAGGAAAAGGTTTCACACTCCTCTGAATTGTGATCGGTCTGCTGCTAGTGGTCCACAGTGCACCTCGTTGTAGGCAATGCTTCAAGTGCGGAAACTTTTTGAACATCCCTCCTCTAGAGTTCTTATACCAGTAGAATTTACAGGATCATGGTTTCCTGCAGATGGACACCCCCCCCCTCCCAGAAAGACAGTGTGCATCCTCATTTTAAGCTGGAACACACCTCGTCTTTCAAACATAATCAAGAAATATTTGGCAGCTTCACATCGTATTTTTTATGCCTGGCATTTCTGTGGCATATTTTCTATTACTTTATACTTGATTGGATTTTTGCTTGGTTGAGTTTTGATGCTGGCCTTGTCAATAAGTGCTAGAGTGGGGACCAACATGCCTGTGGGTGACGAGCCCTGACCTAGAACGATGCCCGGGTACTGTTGGATGTGCCAGAAATCCAATGATATTTAAATCAGCTCAGGGTTGCTGGAGTAGATTGGAGAAAGTACTCATTCTGACAGACTGAAGTGAGAAGGGAAAAAGAAAAAGTGGAATGATAAAGTTTAAAACTCCTGAAATATGTAAAAGGCCGTTAGAGAAAATTCTATTAAATATTTAAGGTGGACTGGAGCGGCTATGTATTTTTGAAAAATTATGGAGAAATACTTGAAGAATATTTCCGATTGTATTAGTATTCTATATATGCAGCACTTTTAATTTCATTTCTCCTTTGTACCTGTCAGGGTTAGTAAAGGAGGTGTAGCACCAGTACCTGTAATGCTAGTAAGAGTGGCCTTTAAACCTGTCTATCTTAGTACCTATGTACCTGTTAGTCTTTGTAAAGAAGGTGTGGCTTCTGTACCCAACAGTGTTAGTTAAGGAGGCATGGTAATTATATCTGTCACTCTTAATAAATAAGGTGTGGCCTCTGTACCTGTCAGCCGTACTAAATGAAGTGTGGCTTTTGCACCCATCAGTATAAGAGGTGTGGCCTCTGTACCTGCCAGTTGTTGCCTCTGTGCATGTAAGTCTAAGAGTACCGGCCAGTCTCTGTAAAAGAGGTATGAACTCAGTACCTGACAGTGTAAGTGAAGCAGGTATAGTCTTAGTAAATGATGTGTAGACTCCATATCTGTCAGTGTTAGCGAAGATATTAAGGCCTCTGTACCTGCTAGGGTCAGAAAGGAGGCGTGGCTTTTGTACCTGTCATTCTTAATGATGACAGTATAGTTTCTGTACATGCGGTGTCTGTACTGTATCTTATAGTCATAGTGAAAGGGTTTGGTCTCCGTACCTGAGAGTACAGGGGCCAAATGAATTATGTCTTCCTAACAAAAATAAAATCACTGAAAGGACAGAAAGCCTTAAGTTGGATATTTTGGGTTGGGGACGTGACATCTTGGATCGTTAACCACATCTCAGAATTTGGTCACTGTTGGATATTGAAGGGACAAATTTTCCCCAAAGTCTATTACATGTTCAGTGATTTTACAAAGGTGTTCAATTTCAATATGCATTCCAACATTTAGTCTCAATCTGAAATGCACTCACTGTAACAGTAGCTTTTTATTACCGAGTTCAATTGTTTTCATGCTTCTAACTTCCAGAACGACTTCTCCATTGTGTACACAGCCTGGTACATTAAGACATTTGATGAATTGCAGGTGGCCTGCAGAGCTCTAAACTCAAACCTAATTGAAAACCTTTAGGATGACTTTGAACTCTCATTGTGAGCCAGGAGTTCGAGTCGGTACCAGGCTTCACAAATGCCTTTTGTAGAGAACATGTTCCAATACCATGTGACGAGCCTACCCAGAGAATGAGAGGCTGTAAGTGGGTGAGGTGACACAGGCCCATGATTTTGAAATAAGATTTCCAACAAGCTCATAAATTCAGAGCTTCATAACTTCAGGTTCTTTAATAAGGCTTGTGTTTACAAATGTGCCAAATCAAATATGAGGAAGAAAATAAATCAGGCGTGGGCTTTGGCTCTGGCTCCATGTTTCCTTGGGTACCATCAAGAGACAGTGCATGGGTGTTATCACAATTCATTGGGCTCCATCCAAATAAGGAGCACCTGCGGCAGACGAAATGGACCATCAATCTGCTGGGTGGGAAAGACCCGAATGATAAACGGTGGGGTCTCCGAATGCAGTGTAAGTACCTGGTTAGCAGAAGTGGAAAAGCATGGAGATTAGTGTGTGTGCATGGAATCCAGTCTCATGGGTCAATCCACAGAAGTTTGGGCCAATAACGGGATAAAACTTGGGAGAAAAACAGACAAAGGATATTTATGCCACCCTGAAAATAAGACAAAATAAAAATAATCAGTTTGTAGAAGGACATCAACACAGGGGACACAGCAATCCTCCAAACAAAGTGGACATGTCTGAAAAGCAAAGATTCAGAATCTGATCAGACATGAAAATTCTTACCTAATCAACTCTGATTGAGGCAGCCGTGGCCTGGTGGTTAGAGAACCGGGCTTGTGATCAGAAGGTTGCCGGTTCGATTCCCAGAGCTGA
>JAYDZF010000007.1:3033428-3056249 GCA_034509105.1 Microcambeva barbata | reverse complement strand
ATATATATATATATATACACACTAGACGAGTTTTGGGAAACACCCACAGACTGATATACTTACTTATTATTCTTTCTCCTAGATGGATCTAGACAGAATCCAGAGTGTACAAACACTGTTTAAAAACAAATTTCAAGTTTCCTGGTTTAAACCCCATGAGAGATATGTTAGACATCCCTTTTGTTTAGAGGTTCTTGGTTTTGCAAGGATATTTACCATTATATGTGGTTCCTAGGTGAGTAACCACTGACTTTTTATAAGCTTTCCGGATGGTGTCCTCCAGAGTGTGAATCTGAAAAGATTCGAAAGGTTCAGTTTTATTAAACAACTGGGTGATTAAAATATATATAGATAAATTTTTATTGCTCCCATTTTGAGAGGTCACCTAGGGCTTAAAACAATTCCTTGAGTGAATCGATTACAAAAAAGAGGAATTGTTTAAACCATGAAACTATGTTGTACACATAGTAAAACTTTACTTAAACCGGGGACTTTGTATGCACAGTGCAATGCATAGCCTATCCCACCTACTGTTTTGTAGGAAAGTGTAATTCAGAACACAGCTAAGACATTAACTGGAAAATGACAATAGCACAGAGAAACAAAGAGAAAATACTTAGGGGCAAACAAACGAACAAATAACAGAAAACTTTAAGATAATTTAAACCAGACAAAATGCTGACCTCTTCATTGCAACCATGCTTTTCAGAAAAACACACACAAGCCAAATCTACCATATCTGACAATTACTTACTTTTTGCTTCCTACAAAACATTAAAGCTTTCTGTTCTGTGTAGCTGATTCTGAAACTAAATGCATTGTTTATGTGCTTATTGATATATTATTTTAGGTTACATGTTTGCATTTATCTGGATTTTTATTGCTTACTTGATTAATTACTAGAATAACACAGAGACTTACGAATTTTACTTTACAAAAATAAAACACTATTACAAAAATAATCTATAGCTCCAGCTTTAAAGTCACCACATCAAACCATTCTGGTCATCATACCTTTGTGTCAAAGAGTTTTATGCTGGTTGCCCTTCTTAACACACACGTTCAATTCTAGTAGGCCTCGGGACTAGCATAAAGTGCTCTTTTTATTTGTAAGGCTGTTTGACCATTACTTTTCTTTTGATATTCACACTCTGAAACTCAACAATAATGGGCCAGCATGTCCTACTGCTGCGACAACAGAGCACCCAATTTAGTTTTTCCTGTAATTATCATTATTGTAAATGTATGACTTTTACAATGAGATTAAACTTACCCTGTCTTGGTATTTTTGTTCTTTTAGCCTGACTTCACTCAGCAAGGTGGTCTTTGCAGCTAGTTGGACCTATGCATGGTGAGTTTAGGCAGAGGGCAATGACTAATCTAGTAATGCATCAAATTTAAAAAATACTAACCACAATATCCAACATTTTCCCAAGATTGAATACAAATCAATAGTTTGCATTATTGAAATTGCATGTTTTTAATAATTAAAAATTCCTACTAACCTGAAGTTCCTCTATACCCTGCAAGACATTATTTGTAATGCTAACTTTTGTCTAATCCCAGAATATATATTAATAAAAATCTAGTTTAACATTAGTTTCTTATATGAAGTTCTCTCCGTAAAGTTCTGTGGTTGAAAAAACACACTTTTCAAGAGTGGTTACATGAATCATCTGATTTTTACAACAACACAAAGTAAAAAAGGTTTTGGCAAGCAGTCATATTGCCATTTGTTAATTTTCTGACAGCCCTGCTTAGTGAGTAGCCCTTGCATTAAAACAAGCAGTGCATTTGGTAAACTCTATCTCATCTGGATTTGGAAATCTCTTGTACATACATTTGGTGCACTTATGCTCCTCTGCTGCAACTTCTCCAGCTCCTTCTGCAGCTCCCACACACGGGTGCCCATTTCTTCTTCTCGAATCTGTGAGCAATTTTTGAATTAATTTTCATTTCTACTTAATTTAACAATGAAGCAAACATTAAACACTGCTAAAAAAATAAAGGTAACATTAAAACAACACAATCACACTTCTGTGAAATCGACCAGTTCAGTTAGGAAGCAACACTGATTGTGAATCAATTTCATTTGCTGTTGTGCAAATGGAACAGACAACAGGTAAACATGAGAAGCAATTAGCAAGACAACCCCCATAAGGAGTGGTTCTGCATGTAGGGCCTACCGACCATTTTTCTTTTCTTGATCTTTCTGGCTTATGGTTTGGTCACTTTTGTATTTTGTCAGTGCTCACCCCTAGAGGTAGCATGAGGTGGTGTCTACAACCAACAGAAGTTGTTCAGGCAGTGCAGCTCATCCATGATGACACAACAATGTGAGCTGTATCAAGACAATTTGCTGTGTCAGTCAGCACAGTGTCCAGAGCATAAAGCAGATACCAGGAGACAGGCCAGTACATCAGGAGACGTGGAGGGGCCCTTAGGACACAACCCAGCAACAGAACCGCAACCTTTGTGCAAGGAGGAAGCGGAGGAGCAGTGCCACAGGCCTACTAAATGACCACCAGAAAACCACTAATATTCATTTTCTGCTCAAACTGTCAGCAACAGTCTCCATTAGGGTGTAGAAGGAGATCACACAGGAGAACATCTCCAGCCTCATCAGGAGCATGCCCAGATGTTGTAGGGAGGTCATACAGGCAAATGGAGGCCACACACTACTGAGCCTCATTTTAACTTTTCATGAAGAATTTCCACTGAAGATGGATCAGTCTGAGTTACTACTTTGTTAAGATTCCAGACATCCATGGGATAATTATTTTGAACATTTTGTTCTCAACCCATTCCACTCTGTAACGAATAAAAAATTTCAACTGGAATATTTCATTCATTGAGATCTAGGATGTGTTATTTTAGTGTTCAGACCTCAGTCTCCCTGAATTAAAGTATTGGCCATACATTTTCAGGACACTTTGAAATGCCTCCTCAGGAAATTCTTCATGAAAAGTTAAAATAATGCTAACTTTTGTCTAATCCCAGAATATATATTAATAAAAATCTAGTTTAACATTAGTTTCTTATATGAAGTTCTCTCCGTAAAGTTCTGTGGTTGAAAAAACACACTTTTCAAGAGTGGTTACATGAATCATCTGATTTTTACAACAACACAAAGTAAAAAAGGTTTTGGCAAGCAGTCATATTGCCATTTGTTAATTTTCTGACAGCCCTGCTTAGTGAGTAGCCCTTGCATTAAAACAAGCAGTGCATTTGGTAAACTCTATCTCATCTGGATTTGGAAATCTCTTGTACATACATTTGGTGCACTTATGCTCCTCTGCTGCAACTTCTCCAGCTCCTTCTGCAGCTCCCACACACGGGTGCCCATTTCTTCTTCTCGAATCTGTGAGCAATTTTTGAATTAATTTTCATTTCTACTTAATTTAACAATGAAGCAAACATTAAACACTGCTAAAAAAATAAAGGTAACATTAAAACAACACAATCACACTTCTGTGAAATCGACCAGTTCAGTTAGGAAGCAACACTGATTGTGAATCAATTTCATTTGCTGTTGTGCAAATGGAACAGACAACAGGTAAACATGAGAAGCAATTAGCAAGACAACCCCCATAAGGAGTGGTTCTGCATGTAGGGCCTACCGACCATTTTTCTTTTCTTGATCTTTCTGGCTTATGGTTTGGTCACTTTTGTATTTTGTCAGTGCTCACCCCTAGAGGTAGCATGAGGTGGTGTCTACAACCAACAGAAGTTGTTCAGGCAGTGCAGCTCATCCATGATGACACAACAATGTGAGCTGTATCAAGACAATTTGCTGTGTCAGTCAGCACAGTGTCCAGAGCATAAAGCAGATACCAGGAGACAGGCCAGTACATCAGGAGACGTGGAGGGGCCCTTAGGACACAACCCAGCAACAGAACCGCAACCTTTGTGCAAGGAGGAAGCGGAGGAGCAGTGCCACAGGCCTACTAAATGACCACCAGAAAACCACTAATATTCATTTTCTGCTCAAACTGTCAGCAACAGTCTCCATTAGGGTGTAGAAGGAGATCACACAGGAGAACATCTCCAGCCTCATCAGGAGCATGCCCAGATGTTGTAGGGAGGTCATACAGGCAAATGGAGGCCACACACTACTGAGCCTCATTTTAACTTTTCATGAAGAATTTCCACTGAAGATGGATCAGTCTGAGTTACTACTTTGTTAAGATTCCAGACATCCATGGGATAATTATTTTGAACATTTTGTTCTCAACCCATTCCACTCTGTAACGAATAAAAAATTTCAACTGGAATATTTCATTCATTGAGATCTAGGATGTGTTATTTTAGTGTTCAGACCTCAGTCTCCCTGAATTAAAGTATTGGCCATACATTTTCAGGACACTTTGAAATGCCTCCTCACGAAACCTCTCTCATGTCATCAAACTTCCCTGGATTGACTAAATCTAAGAGGTGCAAACTTTCCAAATTTTAAAAACGCAGAGGAATCTGCTCCATGAGATTATCAAGGAACACAGAATTGGGAGAGATGATTTCTCATGGGGGTTTGAGGGTCTGATGTGAGCCCTGCTGCTTTAGCATGACCATCTTCTCTTTGGCAAAAGCAAGAAGAGACTCAATTCTTTTCTTGCAGTATCAATTGACTTCTGCTGGACGATATCTAAGACCACATAAGTCTGATCAACAGAACAGGCCTTAATTGTTGGAGACTTCAACATTCATTATGAAAATAAGTCTGATCCTCTTAAAATTGTGTTTGATTCTAGTCTACAAACCATAAGTATTACTCAAAATGTAACAGAACACACTCACCACTGTAAACATATAGATTTAATTTTAACTTATGGTATGAACATACACACGTGGACAAAATTGTTTGTACCCCTCAGCTAATGAAAGAAAAACCCACAATGGTAACAGAAATAACTTAAATCTGACAAAAGTAATAATAAATAAAGATTATATGAAATGAACAAATGAAAGTCAGACATTGTTTTTCAACCATGCTTCAACAGAATTATGTAAAAAAAAAAAAATTATTTCATTAACTGAGGGGTACCAACAAATTTGTCCACATGTGTAGATGACATGGTTGTTTTACCACAAAATGACCTGACTTCGGATCATGCTCTTCTCATGTGTGAAGTGCCTTTGTCTAACAAAATACAGCACGTAACTTTAAATCTTAACATAGTATTACGTCTGCAACTGCAGTAGAATTCCTAAACAACTTACCAGAATTACCAACAGCTAGACTACCGTTAGACCCTAAAGACATAGAACAGGCAACTCAAGACTTGGAGTCTGTATTACGCACAACCTTAGACATAGTAGCTTCAGCTAAAACTAAACTGATTAGGCAGAAAAAGCTTGCTCTGTGGTATAATGAGCACACATGCAAACTAAAACAAGCAGCACGAAAGTTAGGACGCAAGTGGTGGCACAGTCAGCTGGAAGTGTATAAGATTGCATGGAAAGATAACCTAGTATTAAAATGCACTTTAGAAAACTAAAACATTATATTTTTCTTCCTTAATAGAGAAAAAAATAAATAATCCTGGATTCCTTTTTGAGACAGTGTCTAAACTAACCAAAAATGCAAGTGAAACAGAAATTAATATACCACCCTAATGTACCCGCAATGAGTTGGAAAACATACGATTTCAATGTCAGTGTGTCACTTTCCAATGTTGATGATCAATTCAGTTTGAGCAGCAAAAGTGACTTATCTAACAAGGTAATTCAACTAAATTCTTTTAACCAATTTTCCCAAGATGAATTATCTGCGCTGATTGGATAATCAAAGTCATTGCCATGTTTCGTTTGTGAAAAGATTTAATTCCAGACTTTATAGAGCCTTTACTTACTTTAATAAATGCATCACTCCTGTTCTATCATCGCTACGCTGACTACCTGTTAAATTTCACATTATCACATTCACTTAGCAAAAGGTCACTTATAGTGGAAAAAAGGAAGCAAACGTGATTTCATCTTTGATCTCTGACTCAACCCTTTACACTATGGCTGCAAGAACAGGAATGAAGTAATTTTGGATTGAATGATAAATTCCAGAAAACATAGCTGATGACTGCAATTGTGTGGCCAGAAATTAGTCATATTTAAATAACGTTTTTGTGAACTCCATGTATTTCCCCTCATTGGATGATTCACTACTCTCATCATGCCCCTGAAATGATAGCTCCAGCTGGCCAAGCAAGGAAGTCACATCGATTGTCACAAAAGGCATTTTAGGATGGCCATGTTTTGTTTTACTGTTTCATCATGTTTTGCAATTTGAATGCAGGCATATTCATTAATTGCATGTTCAACCCTGACCCTGCCCAGGCAACTGGACCTTGCACAACTGGACCTTGCACAAGCACTCACATTGCTCCCAGCTCCCAGTAATTAAATGACAGTTTTGATGTCAAAATAGCTGTCAATCAAAACAGGATTCAGCCTTTCGACTGATCCCCTCATCATCTTGCAGAACGTGTGCATCCAGACCCTGCCACAGCTCCATTCACCCCTAGAGATGCTCAGTGTCCAGGGGGAAGACAAACCAGGGCATTTATCCAATGACCAGTGAGATTCGGAGCAATGGGGAAAAAAAATCAACACAGTCCTGTTGAAGTGAACAGATGCTCAGCTTCTATGGGCAAATGCACTTACACTACAGGAATATATGAGAAGTTAACAAAATCGAGTCAGTCCATTTGTGATGAGCAGCTGATTCTAAATTAACTCGTCCTTTGGATGAATGTGTTCTAAAACACTAGTAGTCAATGAAATGTTAATTGTACATATTTGACCATTTATTCCTTTGACATTCCTTGGCTTGGAGTCTTATAAAGGAGAACGGTTAGGGTTACACACACAAACACACACATACAATGTATCACGAAAGTGAGTACACCCCTAACATCTCTGCAGATATTTAATATCTTTTCAAGGGACATCGAATGAAAAGTAGTCTGCATGCAGCTTATATCAGTGTAAATTTAGGGTAAACTCTATGCCCAGGAAAGTTAAGGCAGTTCTGGAAAATAATGGTGGCCACACAAAATATTGACACTTTCACTTTCATATTGACACAGGAACTTTCACTTAGGGGTGTACTCACTTTTGTTGCCAGTGGTTTAGACATTAATGGCTGTATATGGAGTTATTTTGAGGGAAGAATTAATTTACACTGTTATATAAGTTGCACAAAGACACAAAGTTTTATTGTGTCAAAGTGTCAATTTGTCAGTGTTGTCCCATAAAAAGATATACTTAAATATCTGCAGAAATGTGAGGGGTGTACTCACTTTTGTGATACACTGTATTTAAATAAATACACACACGCACAAAATGCAAAGAGTTAGTACAGTCCATCAGAATATGTTGGCATGAAACATTTCAGAAAAAACTAGACTGTAAAAAACAGTTTTCACTTTTCTCAAAATTTTAAAATACACAAATGTATTTAACTGCACCTGAAGGACTTGCTCATAACGCTGGATGTTTTTTTTTAGATCATTTTCTTTTTGGTCAATTATCATCTGCATTTGAGTAGCCTCCTCTTGATGACATCTTATTAGTTCTGCTTCAACACTCTGAGCATTTTCTGAATGAAGAAAAAGCAGTGACACTTAATTCCACAGTTCTAAATAAATTCTACAATAATATACTTATGCTACAATGTGCGGCAAATAATTGTTTAGAATACTGTGCTGGCCCCTCAGGACGAATGGACTACATTTCACAGTTCTTCTGCATAATTGGAAGCCATGTATTCTTATACACTTGCAGTGCCTTTTACATGGGCAGAAAATCTTCAAATAAAAAAGAATGAATTAAAATCCTTCAGAAAACTGAAATAGAATGACCAATGAACTAATTCTCATTCACCTCCACATTTAATGTTGTATGTTAAAATTATGCCCAGATGTTGTCAATGTTTGGGATCTGATTGGCAGACAGGTAGTTCTGATTGCAAAACTTTCCATCATTTAGAGACTAAATCTAAATGTGCAACGTCCATTAGTGTACAGTAAGAAGCATAAGTATTTGGAGTCATGCAAATTAATTTCCTTACCAATGGCCTCTCTTACTGAATCTTGAAGTTCTTTCTCCTTTAAAGCCATCTGGGTGTTAAACTCCCTCATCATCCGCTTAAGTGCAGAATTATGCTTCATATCCAAATCTTCGATATAAACTCTATTTACAAAAATCAGATGTTTAGACATTTTTGTAGAATATAATTTGATGAACTATTTTAGCATAGTATTTATAAAAAATACTTGTGTCATACTTATTTTTTTTTGCGTTCTCCTCAGCCATTTCTTTTTTAAGGTATTCCAACTCTTTTTCATGTTCTTTCCTCAATAAACGAAGGTCTTTCTGCAACTGGGCATAATCCTTATGAAGTTTCTTGTTCTCATTTTCAGTTTCCTCCAGTTTTCTTTGTAGATGGTTCTCTGGACTCCAAGGTTCCTGAATAAAATGTTCACTTTCTCTAAGTCCCATCTGAGGGTTTTCCTGAGCTTTTTCCTCTATTTTCCTACTGAGGTCTTGGATCTTCAACTCATACTCTTTAACTAAACAATCCTTTTCACATATCCAGGATTTTTCATCCTCGGGTTTCACAGGATACATTTTTAACAAATCTGTAGTCTGTCGAGTCTTCTGGAGCTCCTGAACCAATGCACTCTCTACACACAGTTGTGCTTTGAGGTCACCAGTTTTTGCTTGATAGGCTATGTTCCGTTTTTCAGATTCAGCAAGTTTATCCTCAGCCTCTCTGAGCCTGGTAAGGATGTGTCCCTCTATTTGTCTGAACATAGCATCAGTCTCACCTTCTGTCAATATATCAGCTGTTAATTTATTGTCCATACTTAAGATTTGCTGAAAGTTGTTTTGTGTTTCATTATGCTGTTCCATGAGTTTTGCATTCTCTTTTCTTAAGTTGTTGATGGTGTCTTCCATGACCTTCACATTTTCTTCCATAATGTTTAACTGGTGTTCCTTCTCATTTTGCCTCTGGCTGATTTCATCCAGCAGCACTTGCATATCTTTGATGGACTGCTCTTTTTGCTCAACCTGAAAAGTCAGCTGCTTACGAACTGCACTGATTTTTTGCTCAGCTTTTCTTTTCAGCTCAGCTGCTTTACCTGCACTATCCTCAGCTGCCTTCAAAGCCTCTGCTTGTGACTTTAGTATGTCTGCCCTTTCCCTTTCGAAGTCTTTTTGCTGACTTTCAAGTTCTCTATCTAAAGAGTGTAGTTTTTTCTCCAAATAATTTTTCTGCAATCCTTGCTCTTTGGCTTGCTGGAGCTGCACAATCAGCGTCATGTTTTCACTCTCTAATTTACTCTGGTTTTGCTGCAAATCAGCATATTCCTGCTCATGTTTTTTTGTCTGAAGTTCAATTTGTACCTCTAGCTCAATAATCCTCCTTGTGCAGTTATCAAGTTCTAAAGTAAGGGCACTAACTTGCTCCTTGTTTTTACTCAGCATCTGGTCCATCTCTGTTTTACCGATGGACTGATTCTCAATACTGGTGGTGAGTTTCTGAAGGTGCTCATCTTTCTCTGCAATCTGTTTTTTCATATCCAGTATTTTGCATTGAAACAATTCAACAGTGTTCTGGTTTTGAATTACTTTAGACTCTTCTTTCTTTTCCATTTCAGAAAGTTTGTTTCTGAGAAAATCTGCTTGTTCAAAAGCTAAGCTTTTTTCATTTGCTGCTTTTTTAATTGCATCCTCCATTTTGCATGTAAGGCTTTGTTTTTCCTCCCTCTGCTGATGATTAAGAACAGAAATGGCTTCTTCCTTTTCAGTTAACTGTTTTTTAAGATCATCTATGATGCTCTCCAAATGACTGATATGCAAAGAATTTGCTTTAATTTGATTTGATATGTTTTTGTTTTCTTCATGAAGTTTCTCTATAGAAATGGCTTTTTCAGAAAGCTCTTCGGAGTGATTGTTAAAATTACTTTGCAAAGTTTCTTTCTCAAGAGTTAAGGCCTTAAACTGAAGAGCCATCTGGTTAAGTGATTTTTTTAAATTATGGCTGTCCTCAATAGCTTTTTGAAGCTCAATCTCTAAAGCCAAAATCTTTTCATTTTTGGTCACAATGACATTTTTGAAATTGCATAGTTTTGTTTGACTATATGTAATCCTGTTTTGTAGCTTCATGACTTTAGCCTCTAGTGTACTGTACAGATCATCAAATGCCTCATGTAGTACTACTTGTGCACTTTGACAGTGATTCTCCAACTCCTTACAAATATTAGAGATGTGTGTTAGAAATTCTCTTTCTTTAGTTTCAAGCTCAATATTTTTTTCTTCAAGAATCTTGTGCATAGTCTCATCCTCCTTACACCTGAATGTTTCAAGCAGATTAAGTTTCATGGCTGTGTCCTCTAGGTCTTTAGAGAGTGCCTGTAGTCTCTCCTTACTGGATTCCTCAACCTTACATAACATGTCCTGGAAGTTGTTTCTTTCATTCAAAGCCTGGTTTAAGTTCTTCTCAACATCATCTAGCTGCATTCTAAGCATATCCTCTAATCCAGAAACATTTTCTAGCTTCAAAGCAGCCTCTTTGAGTTCTACTTGAAGCTTCTGCGCTTCCTCAACAGCGTGTTTCTTCTCGGCTTTGCAGGTTAAAAGCTTTTGAGAGATGCCCTCTAGTTCTTGAACCTTCTCTTTTAATGCCAGTAAATGTTTGTCCTTCAGCTCCTTTTCTTGCTTGCTTAGCTTCTCTTGCCAGTAATATAAAAGGTCACTCTGTTCAAGTTTGTGGACCTCACATAGCTTCTGTAACTGCTCCTTGTGATTTTCTTTCAAGTCAGATACAGCACTACTAATGCTTTTTGTGTTAGCTTGGGCCTTCTCTAGTATAATCACCTGTTGTTCTTTCTGCTGAAGTTCGTTATCCCTCTTTGCTAACTCAGCTTTGTATTTCTCTTCATGTTCCTCAAGTTTTTTCTTCAACTTTTCATCCATTTCCTTGACTTTTTGTTTAAATCTCTTCTCATAAGCACCCTTTTCTTCATCTAAGTGCTTCTTTAAGCGACTTTTATCCTCTTGCATAGTGTTGTACATTTGAACATGTACATTTTCTTTTTCAACCATGTCATTCATTGCATGTTGTACTTTTTGCTGTAATTCTTTGTTTTCATCATTCTTCTGTTGAAGACAGATTTGTGTTTGCTTGCATTCATTACGAATTTCTTCAAGGAGCTTCTCAGATATTTGCAATTCATTCTTTGACAGCTCGATTTCTTTTCTCAGAGTGATAAGCTGAACATCAGCCTCAGCTACGGCATTCCTTTCAGACTGTACAATGCATCTTAGCTCTTCCATTTCCTCTAACTGTGCCGCAAACTTCTGTTGAGTCTTTGTGTCATTCTCTAGTACTATTCTTTCTTTAGAAATATATTGTTCCAACTCTTTGTCTTTCTTTTTTAATGCAGATTTCAGGTTATTTAACTCTTCATTTAAAAGGTTTTCTGTTTCCTTTAGAGACTGGTCATATTGGTGCTTTACATTTTTTATCTCAGACTGAAATTTTAACTGCTCCTGATTTATTTTTAGCTTGATCTTTTTTTCAGCTGTCTTATTATCAGCCTCAACTGCAGCAAGCTTATCCTCTAGTTGCTGTCGATTGTTTTGCACATCATTGAGTTTAGAAGACATAGTTTCCAGCTCAATTTGTTTAAGAGCCATTTGCGCCAACATTTTTTGGTTCATGTCTTCAACATGAGCATGGAATTGCATTTCTTTGTCTTTTAAAATAGATTTAATTTCAGACTTGTGCTTCTGCATTGCTTCTTCAGCAGCATTAAAGTGCTGCTGATTAAAAGTTTCTGTCAGTTCTGCCCTTAATCTCTCCAGATCCTGCTGATGTCTCTTTTCCATTGTAGCCATTTCAGCTTCATGCATGCTCTTGTGTTCTTCAATCTGTCCAATATTTTGATATGTCTGGGTAACCGTCTCACTTGAGGACTTCACCAAATAACTCTCAGGCTCAAGAATTCTCTATAAGACAAAATCTAAAGTTTTAAACCTTTGTACATACACTTTGTTCTGTAAAGTGTGCTTAAGTATGAATGATGAATATAACTCACAGTTCTGGCACTCTCCAGCTCTAGTACCAGTTCAATGGCTTTTGCCTCACCCTCCGTCACACTCAGGGCTGACTTCTGCAGCAATCTTTCTTCCAAAGCAAAAGATGCACGCAGTTCCATCTTATTTGATGTTTGATGTTTGATGTCTTTATTATTTTTCTCCTTGATAAACAATTATCAACATAATAACACATATAAAATGCCCTTGATATGTAATGGTGAAATAAAGATTTTAACAAAAGAAACTTTTAACAAACATACCACTGTCTGGTTTAACAGAGTACTTATTTCCTTATCCTTACAAGCCAAATCTTCTGAGTGCAGCTGATCCATTTCCACCATCATATCTTCAGAAGACTTATGAAACCACATTACAGAGGTGTTCTTTGTTTACCATTACAAAAAAAGCTTATTTAATAATTACATTAGCCCCTAAACTAAAAACAAAGGAGCGTGCTTGCAGATCACTTTTATGTATCAACAGGAAATACCAAAAATTATATATTTACACTGAAATGTACACTGTGTGCACAATTATTAGGCAAGTGAGTATTTTAACCATATTATAATTTAGGCAACTCCAAGCTGGATAAACTTGAATGCTTAATGCAGAATAAAGCATGAAGCTACCAGGAACCCACTATCTTACAGTTCTGTCATATTACAGAACTGTAACCCACCTGGAGTACCAAGAAGTACAAGATGTTTGGTGGTCAGAGACATGGCCAAGGTAAGGTGGGCTGAACCTTGACCACCACTGAACAAGACACACAAATTGAAATGTCTAGACTGGTCTAATAAATATCTGAAGACAGATGTTTCTGGATTGATGAAATGAGAGACCCTTGACGAACCAGACTCTTAACGGACCAAAATGGAGTAATGGGCACATAGCTCCCCTTCAAGTCAGGCGCCAGCAGGGTGGAGGTGGGGTACTGGTATGGGCTGGTATAATTGAAGATGAGCTGGTTAGGGTTAAAGAAATGCTCTGAATCAACTCCCAAGTCTACTGCCAGACAGTGATTTTTGGCCCCCTTCTTCACCTGACCTGAACCCAACTGAGAACCTGTAGGCAATTCTTAAAGGCGATATTTTTAGAGGAGAAAACAGTACAACACTCTGAACAGAGTCTTCCAGCTCACCCCTTAGCTAACGTTTCCATTGTAAAAAATAGTCTTCACTATAAATACCAGTATATTTTCCCTTCAACCCTAAATTATAGAATACAAATTACTATGCTCTGACGCTGTAATTTATTCCATTTTCTTAGCACATTCTTTGGGGATATTAAAAATATACCAAAAGTATATTTTTAAACATACTTGGTTATCTTACTACTCTTTGCAGTTATTTGTAATTTTTAATGTTATTATTTTTGCATTTTATGAGTTTTTGCTTTCATTAGTTTATTTTTTAAAATTTTTACTTAATTTATTTTTTATTCTGGATTTTTTTTTTTGCTTCTGGAATCTTTTTTGCTTCTGACTTTTAAAACACTTTTTACTCATAAACGGGTCCCTAGAGCATGGCGGAATGAGCGGTTTACTCACTTTAAAAAGCTCACAATAGTGAAGTGTGCTAAATATTAACCGTCACGCATGAGCCTGTTATTCTGTAAGTTTACGAATGGGTTTTCTTTATATTATTATTTTTACTTTAGTTGTGTAGATTTTTCCAAAATTGTCCGCATTTACTTCTCTGTTGGGTCACTCAAGATTTACTGAAGTCGCATTTTTCCTGTGTTTACAGATTCTGGTCCTGTCTGCTCTACGTTTAACGTGCACACCAACACCATTATTATATTGATAATAAGTTTAATTAAACATATCATGAGTCTTTCAGTCTTTATTTTGATCTGTAGCAGACAGTAGCCCCACTGACCTATGCTAAAAGATTTCCAGGTATTTACATCTAAATCTAATACACAGTTTAGAAGATAGCCCCTTTTGTCTGAACCAACCCACTTTTTGTGAACAAAAGTATTGAACAGGTGACGGTTGAGCATGTTTGTTTTCAGGTCTTTTTACATTCATTTTTCAGACAACAAATAGGACTGAATGTCTGCAAAGGTAATAAAAATTAAAAAAAGAGGTCTGTCTATGGGTGAAAAATGCTATTTTTAGACTGAAAAACGATTTTAAAAAATCAATCAGAAGTATTGCACAAATATTGACCACAGCCATTGGAAAAAAGGATATGCTCATGATTCCAAACATACAAGATCATCTGTGAAACAGTGCAAGTGATGTCATGACTTGAGCTTACATGTCTTCTTCATTAATCTTCATTGATAATGTCACGCAAGATGGCAGAAGTATAATGAACTCATAAGTATATTCTTTAGATTCTAAACTAAACTGATTGGAAGATCTTTCATCTAACAGCAAGATAATGACCCAAACACAAAAAAATGCCAAAACGACAATGGTGTTTATCAGGGGCATGAAGCGGAAGGTTTTAGACGGGTCTAGCAAATCTCTTGACTTAAACCCTATAGAACATGCATGTTACCTCCTAAAGAGGAGAAACTTCTTTGCAGTGAAAGTCTGTAAAAGCATCACAAAAGAAGAAAAAGTTATTTAAAAAAAGTTTAGTGATGTCAGTACTTCACAGGCTTTATGTCGTTATTACAAGCAAAGGGTTTGTAACTAAATATGAAATCACTTTAATATATTTCAAGTTTATCTGTTCCAATACTTTTGATCACAATTAAAATAGCGTGGGTTCAGACAGAAGGTGCTATCTTCAGCATTAGATCCAGATGGAAATAAAAGCTGAAATGTGATCTTTAACCCCATTTAACCGGACTGTCAGTGATTTGAGTCTTGGAGTTTCTGTTTTTTTGTCCTATTTGGCAGCTGTGGTCTGGTGGTTAGAGAACAAGGCTTGTGATCAGAAAGTTTCCAGTTCTATTCCCAGAGCAGACAGGTCAGGACTGAAGTGCCCTTGAGCAAGACACCTAACCACTAACTGTTCCCCGGGTGCCGCGTCTAGGACTGCCCACTGCTCCAAGCACGTGTTCTCACTGCCTCTATTGTTCACTAGTGTGTGTATATGTGTGTTAAATTGCACGGAATGGGTTATAATTCGGAGAACAAATTTTGAGATGAAATTTTTTTTATCACAAAATTATATTTATATTATATATAATATCTAATGATAATTTTTGAATGATAACTTTAATGTTAAAGTTGTTGTGAATGTTATTTACTAATTTTTACAGCATTTGTACCTGTTGTTTTCAGGTGTGGTGTGACCTTACACGCAGACTACACTCAAGATAAATGAGTTATCTTACACAATTATTTATGGAATGGTGGCTCAGTGGGTATCAAGCAATAAGGATGTAATTTTTCAGTGGAGTTTGCATGTTCTCCACATGTGTCTGTGGGTTTCCTCTGGGAGCTCTGGGGTGTTATCCCACAGTTCAAAGACATGCAAGTGAGATGAACTACAATGTCCACAACTGTATTTGATATAGCCTTATGAACTGATGAACCTAACTATGTACTGTTTTGTCATTAATGTAATGAAAGTAAAATCCTATTAAATAAATATGAATAACAATGTGAGATATTTGCCTGAGATACAGATCAATAGATCTATCAAGATGTGCTACCTAACTTTTATAATAATGTAAAGACCCATCAGAATCAGTGTTCCATTATAATAAAATAAGATAAACCAAAAATGAGCAACCCCTATACATATATTCCGAAGTCTATTTTAAATAAGAATAGATTGATAAAACTTAAATATTTATCATGATACAGTGCCTAGCAAAAGTATTCAGCCCCCTTGAACTTTTCAACCTTTTGCCACATTTTAGGCTTCGAACATAAAGATATGAAGTTGTATTTTTTATGAAGAATCAACAAGTGGGACACAGTCATGAAGTGGAAAGAAATCTATTGGGTATTTTAAACTTTTTTTAGAAATGAAAAAATGAAAGTGGGGCGTGCAATATTATTCGGCCCCTTTACTTTCAGTGCTGCAAACTCACTCCAGAAGTTCAGTGAGGATCTCTGAATGATCCAACATTGACCTAAATGACGATGATAAAAAATGATGATAAATAGAATCCACCTGTGTGTAATCAAGTCTCCGTATAAATGCACCTGCTCTGTGATAGTCTCAGAGTTTTGTTTAAAGTGCAGAGAGCATCATGAAGACCAAGGAATATACCAGGTAGGTCCGAGATACTGTTGGATTTGGATACAGAAAGATTTGCCAAGCTTTAAACATCTCAAGGAGCACTGTGCAAGTGATCATATCGAAATGGAAGGAGTATCAGATCACTGCAAATCTACCAAGACCTTGCTGTCCCTCTAAACTTTCAGCTCAAACAAGGAGAAGACTAATCAGAGATGCAGCCAAGAGGCCCATGATCACTCTGGATGAACTGCAGAGATATACAGCTGAGATACAGCGGAGGTGAGAGACTCTGTCCATAGGACAACAATCAGTTTTTCATTAAAAAAAAAAGACTGTGTCCCACTTGTTGATTCTTCACAAAAAAATTTAATTTAATATCTTTATGTTTGAAGCCTGAAATGTGGCAAAAGGTTGAAAAGTTCAAGGGGCCCGAAAACTTTTGCTAGGCCCTATAAATACATTTTAATAAGGTAGGAGACGTCAACAGATCTATAAATGTAGGATACAGGATAATAAAAAATTGGCAAAACAGCCCTGTTTCGCCAGGTTTAAAGCCTGTGAGGTGGGTGTGGTTTGGTCCCAGGAGGAGGGCTCAGAGCTCTGTGTCAGTGACCAATGCTGAATGCCTTCTTCTGAGACACGCCTGAAGTGTTTCAAAAGTCAGAAGCAAAAAAAGATTCCAGAACCAAAAAAGAAGAAGCAAAAGACCTTACCGGGAAAAAAAACAACCCCTTTTTGGTATATTTTTTAAAAAATAATTTTTGCTCTTGATTCTAAGAATTTTTGCTTGCAGATTTTACTTCTGGTATATATTTTTGTACTTCTGGGGCGCATGCCCAGACGTTGTAGGGAGGTCTTACAGGCACATGGAGACCACAAACACAATACTGAGCCTCATTTTGACTTGTTTTAAGGACATCACATCAAAGTGGGATCAGCCTGTAGTGTGTTTTTCCACTTTCATTTTCATCAAATCCAGGCCTCCATTGGTTAATGAATTTGATTTACATTAATGGAAAATTCCATTAAATATATTTTATTTATACGTTATATATAATATTCAGTTCATTGGGTTGGGGAGGGGTTCTGAAGCCTATCCCAGCTGTTTAACGAGCACAAAGCACAAGGTGGATTGGGCGGCAGTCCATTGCTGGTATTTTATACAATCCTTATCTAGTTAAAGTTAAAATAAAGTTCCTTGTCCAAAAATGTTAAAACATTTTAAGTAAATGGTCCACTGTACTGCAGGCATTGCTACTTTACCAGCTATCTGTTCAACCTTAGGTTACTGTGAATTGGTATTAGTGCCTCCTATATTACAGAATAGTGCAAAGTTGATATATTTATCAATTAGATTATAGATGTATGTTATTTATCTTGTTAGGACTGCTAAATATTTAATCAATCAACCTCATAAACGTGCCTCAATACAATGAGGCAGTCATAAAGGTAACCATATGTAATTGCAGAAACAAACTAATTTAACAAACCTTCATGATCTCTATAACTTCCTGGCTTTTCTCACTTGCTTGCTCTATGCCCTTTATCTGTGCATCCATACAATCTTGTAGCTGGCCTTGTGATTCTTCTGCTCGCTGTGTCACACACAAGGCATGGTCCAGCTCCTCAAATGCTAGGAAAACATCATATATTCAATCAATGTAATACTCCAGGGTTTAAAGACTGTTCTGTGATTTTGAGGCTTCTTGTCACAATTGTACATTCTCTGAAATGTTGGTGTAGACATGGAAAATAAATTCTTTTAAATCGTTCAAAGTATATCTTGAAGAAATTAGACTACTTCTGAGTTTTAGTATCCAACTAAACATTAAGGAACACTGAAAGTGTTTACAGAATATGTCAAACACTGCGAATACTATTAGATAGCCCTAACTACAATAATGTTTACAGTTACCCTCAGGAGGAACTAGTGTCAGAGAAAAGTTGTCCTCTCACACTCTGTCTCTCTCTCACACACACACACACACACACAGACACACACACACACACACACACACAGAGAGAGAGAGAGAGAGAGAGAGAGAGAGAGAGAGAGAGAGAGAGAGAGAGAGCAGTTTAGTTTCTGTCTCTGCCTCTTGTGTTGACGTCTTAGAAATAATTCAGTAAGTGATGGAATGGAAAAGGCAGTTAAGTTCATTTTCTTTAACCCCTTATCCTAATTAGGATATGTCTTTGGACTGTGGGAGGAAACCTGAGTACCCAGAGGAAACCCACACTAAGCCACCATGCCACCCTGGTGCCCTTTATAAAAGGATAAGGAGGGTTCTGATGTCATGTACATCCCAAAGACAAAACAATGGTGAGTGAATGGTTAATCTTTTCAGTTATTTTTGGTATAAGTGCTCCTGCTCCTACAAGTTTTAAAAATATTACTGTATGCCCTTCTCTCTAGTCTTATTGACTTTATAGTTATCTGTGTATCTACCCTCAGTGGTATTGGGGTTATTCTTTGGTGTGACCATCCATAGTGTTACAGGCTTTGGGGTCATTATTTGGTTAAGCTGCACCTGCACCTGCTTACATTGTTATTTGCACATTAAACACAAAAGTAACTTTAATTTTTGTAATCTTTTTAATGATCTTAACTTAACTAATATTTTTATATATTTTGTTATTTTACTTGTTTTCTTCTCTACTATATTGGTGAATGGAGGAACAGCAAAGTAAGAATTTCATTGTACAGTGTAACTGTCTGTAACTCTTAAATCCTGAATCACCTACACGCTTTAATAAATATGTATTTATATGTATTTAAAAAATATATATTCCTGTATTAAGTCTCATGCCTTGGTGTAACTGCCCCTAATCTCACTGACGTTGGGGGGGTTATTTTGTGTAGCTGTTATCTTGTTTGTTGTATGATTTACCTGCTTTATTTAAAATGCCCTAAAAATCAGCACACACACACACACACACACACACACATTGTGTTTTGGGGGCAGATGTTTCATTCATTAATCATGATGAACGACTGAGGCTGCCGTCGGCACTCTGATCTACACAATTAGCACGTGATAGATGGTGCATCCGATATGTTCGTGTAAACGCGGTAACAAGGTCATTCAAAAGGATGAGAGTTGATTCATAACTGTTTGATCATCAGATGTACCTGTGCAATATATTAATTATTAGTCATTAATTGATCTTAGTATTCATATTGATGTATTGTGTATTGCTATTGGCAAATGCAGATGCTAGCCACTCAATCAGTTTGACTGTTGATGCCTATCACAGCTCTCAGCAGGCACAAGGTACACCAATTACCTGGGACAGGATGCAAACACATACACTCACACACACACACACACACACACCTGCTGTGGGACTTGGATCATGGTCAGGTGCTTCCTGTTTAGTTGAATGATCCCTGACTGTGTTTAGAAATCTTTTGTTACAAGTCACGAAGGGTTAAAAGCTGTCACGTGATCTCTGTGATTAAATTGTGTGTATACGTGTTAACATATAGCCTGCAGGCATGATTCTACTGATGCATATTAGTGTGTGTGCGTTTGTGTGTGTGTGTGTGTGTGTGTGTGAAAGAGAGAGAGAGAGAGAGAGAGACCCAGACTTGCAACATCATTATAATGCAGCAGGGTAAAAAGTCAGACAAGGGTCAAAGGTGTCAATGAGGTCAAAGAGTCACCAGGGAATTCTGGGTATTTTCATTATTTTTATGGTAACTGGTCATAAATTAATGAAGAAATAAATCATATTTTATGAGGTTTAAGAACAGTATAAATTATAAGAATGTTTTGCTTTCATTATAAACCCTGCTGTCATTGGATGGACAGATTTTAAGCAATAAGTTGTGGTGAGGGAGCTTCTGAAAATAGTTAAACAACGATTGATTAGAAAAAAAACACAGTTAAATGATTAATAAACTCACAAATTACCTACCAAACAAAAACAATCAATAAACTACAAACGTTCAACTCAAACATTGGAACAACGTTCTTGTTGGCAATAATTCAGCTCTTTGTGATTGATGGTAGAGTTTCTCTTTAAATTTTTATTGCATGATGTCCTCCATTGGAAAAAAAATATATAACAAAATAAAATACATTCGTAAAACCTTGCACCAGTTTCTCTTCTCTACTCAAGTTGACCGATGATCAACACCATCACAGTTTTCTTGTCAATTTGCTACACAGAGCAACAAAGGGTTAAATTTTACTGGAGTTTCAATGGCGTTGAAGTGACTCAGCGGTCAAATTCATCATGCCTGGTTCACACTACATGATTTTTGCCCTGATCATTCTGTGGCAAATTGGCCTTGAATAGGAATTTAGTGAGTGAATGGGTGTGTGACTGAGTGAATGCCGGAATTAAATACTCTACATTATGGTCCATGATGTCCACTGGGGTTTGACATGTTCATATATATTCATATATATTAGAAAATACACACAACACTGATCGTGTGTCTGGTGGTCAGATGTAATCCAGTCTACTTGGTAATCAGTGGTTGCGATGTTCCAGATTTTTGGCAAATTTCTAAAAACATGACCCAAAACATCAAAGACCATATTTTGTCTTTGATGTGCAGATGCCATTTGATTCTTTTTTTTATTATTTGTTATTTACTTGCTGTTGCTTTACTGTAATTCTGGGTCAAACCAGCATCCAGCAGTCCTTTTTAAACACACACACACACACACACACACGATGTTTGAAGGGATGTTTGGAGTGTGAGTGTGGACATTCCTTTCAGTTTTAAGGTGGAAGGATGGAGACCTGGATGGCAACAGGTTTTAGTATGAAGAGCTGTCAAGCTGGAACAGTCTTCTCTAAACTTCTGGCACACAGTTGTTAACATCTAATTGCAAATATTAAATATAGATTTTAACCATCGGTGAAAAACACCTTTAAGAACCAGAACAAGTAGGAATGAATATATGATCGAATTCCTCACTCAGCATGAAGAATGTCTTTCTCTTTCATCCTTCAGTCATGCCATTAAAGTGTCAGGATGTTTACACACAGGACAGTCAGAGAGAAGGTTGTCGGTTTGTATTTGACTCAATGTCACACACACCAAAAGTATTGCGATGTATCACTGCTCTGATCGCTTCAGCACGCTGCATTTCTCTTTAATGTGAGAGAAGATGAATGACGCAATGGCAAGTATTCACCCAGCAATAACAACAAGGACAGAGGCCCTGCTGATACCAGCTAACACACACAGGTACAGTGTGTGTGTGTGTGTGTGTGTGTACGCGCTTCATGACCTCTAGCTAGTCCATCTGTCGTCATGCATGCTATAACATCAGAGATGATTCCTCCTGTTCTTATTTGTACACAAGATGACTAACCTAGTGGGTAGAGCTTTGGACTATCAACCAGAGATTGGCGGTTCAAATCCCAGCTGTGCTAGGCAACCACTGTTGGGTCCTTGAGCAAGACCCTTAACCCTTACTGCCCCAGGGGCGCTGTACAATGCCTGACCCCACGCTCTGACGCCGGCTTCCAAAGTTGGGATATGAGAATAAAGAATTTTGTTGTACTGTACATCTGTATATGTGTAATGACAAATAAAGGCGTTCTTCTTCTTCTTCTTCTTCTTCTTCTTCTTCCAATATACTTTCTCTTTCTTGATGGGTGAACGAGCACCAAAGGAGAACCCATGCAGACAAAGAGAGAACATGCAAAGTACACACTAATCAGACCTTGACCACCCATCTGGGGATCAAAACCGGGAGCTCTCATATATATATATGATAAACTTTTATTTTATTTGTTTTTGGGGTGCTTTGTGACCCAAGCAAAGTCAAAAGTTAACATGCACCGATAAAACACTTTGCCATCACGTGATCTCATTCATTTCTGCAACTGTGTTTACCTTCCATGATGATGATGTCTGAACACACTTCTAATCAACCCTAATGACACTGAAAACATGTTTTTCAGAAATGAATGATCAAATCAAAAGCCAAAATACCTCAATCATCTCCTGCAAAGCTCCAAATTATGGTCAGGTGGATCTTATTTGCTTTGATTATCCTTGAGATGTGTCTAAAGCCCTACCGGAATCAGCTGCTGCAATCTGAATCTTTGGAAATAAGGATTTGAGGACAAGAGCGGGATAAAACATGAAGTCTGTGGAACTCTCATTAGATCTCCGAGATCAAATTATGGCAAAGTAAATAAACCCAAGTTTAATGTGTAGAGTGTTTCGGGGAGTCTTTGCTCTGTCTTGAACCGTCCTAGAAGCTGTTTGACTGGCCAAATTGGACATCTCAGCAATTGCATTTGTTCAAGGAGGTAAAACCAACTCTGCCACTCTGTTTGAGATCCAGAAATCCTGTTCAGAAACAAGACAACCATCTTTGCAGCCTCCATAACATAGTGTCAAGACAGACACTGTTGGGTGAAGGCACATCACACCACACTTGGAGGACCTTGTTTCCTGGGCAAAATACTTTGGAATCAACAAAATTCTTGTAATAACATTGATGACGTGATGGACACTATACACCAGGGGTCTCAAACCGGATCCATGAAGGGCCGTGTGGCTGCTGGTCTTTGTTCCAACCAACCCAGGAAGTCA
>JAYDZF010000007.1:2068789-2080979 GCA_034509105.1 Microcambeva barbata | reverse complement strand
TGTGTGTGTGTGTGTGTGTGTGTGTGTGTGTGTGTGTGTGTGTGTGTGTGTGTGTGTGTGTGTGTGTGTGTGTTTAGATCTAAGTGTTTCTAAGTATTTGTGAGTGTGTGAAGGTTAACGTTGCAATATTTTGGACCATGGGAGGAAACCAGTGTACCCAGTGTACACCCACACAGACACCCACACTGGAAGAACATGAAAACTCCACACAGAAAGAACCTGGAGCGATCCACCTAGGGATCAACCCAGGACCTTCTTGCTGTGAAGCGACAGTGCTAACCACTAAGCCACCGTGCCGGGATGAGTAGTAGAATAAAAGAGAGTGTGTGTATGTTGTGTGAGTGTGTATGTGTGCTTGTTGATTGATCAATCCCAGATCAATCGTTCTTTTTTCCTTCAGTAAAATGTAATCATGTTGTATTTCTTTCAGAGCTAATCAGATGCCGAGTTCACCTCACCTAAAACACCAACGTGATCAAAGTCCACGTTCTTATCTTAAAAACACCACACACACACACACACACACACACACACTCTTTGATCTGATGAAAACACCACACCTGAAGCTCACTTTTGTGCAGTTTATGCAGCTTTTAACTGACCCAGTTCTGAATAAGACCTCATGTGGAATAATGTGGAATGATACCATGTGTTGAAATGAAAATCCATCAGAAAATGATCATAGATATCAACATGTCATCACAACACTCAATTTTATCGTGATCCTGTGATTAACGGTGCAGGGAGGGAATTTTATCTTAGTATCTGTGTAATGTATTATATAAAGCACCAATCATTTAGCCTGATCAGCCATTTTTGCATTTGTTACCAGTAAAATCATGTCGATAACATGACTAACTGGAGAATTATAAGCAAGCAAGAGCAGGACACTGATAAACTCTTTTGTTTGGTTTTGTTTTATTGTTTCTCTATCATAGTCCTGTTTATAAAAATGATCCATAAGGATGGTTCTGACCTCAGACATTCTTAAGGCACTGAACTAGTAGTTGAGAAGTTACTGATATACTGTCAAAGCACTGTAATTTGTTTGGGATATGCTTAAAGCATCTGCTAAATGGTAAAGTAAATCAGTGTTGGATTTTGAACTGTATTCGATTTCAATAATAAAATATATCCTGTATAAAAATATTTAGACAACCAATTCCAAAACCATTAATATAAATGTGGAAATAAAGTGGATTTGTATCCACTTTTCTGTAAGGGCTTTTGAAGAGTTTTTACTCATAATAAGGCTTTTAATTCCTTCCACAGAGCCCTGAATTGTCTTTATCAAATCCACTCTGTGGACCGAGAAGGTAACATGGAACCTCCCCAAACTGTCAAATTTAGAGTTTTATTTTATGGCTCCTGCATACATTTGTTAGCAATAGGTGTGGCTGACCTACCTAAACTCATTATTTAGAAGGGGTGTCTCTTTTTGGCCAAACTTTGTCAGTTATTAATAATATAAAATTACGGTGTGAAGGGAATCTCTGGAGGCATTTAAGCTAAATGGACCATTGGGGTTGAACAAAACACGAGACGGATGTAGAGCTCAGATTAAACTCCCTCACGCACACGCACGCACGCACACACACACCTACACACACTACAGAAAGGCCCGAGGCTGTTGAAGCCACATGAGTAAACATTGAGCTCCTCCTCCAGGATCTGCTGTAGGATGCTTCACCCTGTCCGTTTAGAAGAAAAGGGCTGGGTGCATGTTCTTCTGTTCCTGATCCTTCTGTCCCAAAATTATCTGGAACATCATCAGTAAACACACAAGCTGACGCACCACACCGGGTCCTGTTCAGCCTCTCATTTATTTCACTCATTCATTCCTTACATCGACGCACCTGTTAGCATGCTTCATCCTCATTGAGTATGATCTAAATCTCTGCCTTAATCTTCGTCTAGATCTAAACTGAACCTACAGACAATAATGACTAGATATCAGAGGAGAAAAAGTGACAGTGAGCTGAAATTCTTCAGTAACATTGTGCTTTCATGTTCATCCAGTTCAAAACAACCCACAAGCATTCCTAGCCAAGGCTGCAAAATTGTGTGGAACCCTGGGCTAATAACACCTTCAGGTGAGCTGTTTCAATCAATGAGATTAAATGAAATATTGATTAACACTACACACATTTCAAATGGGTCACAATCATTTCCCAACTGAGAAAAAGTCAAATGACTTTGTACTGACATCCGTATTAAGCACATTGATTAAGCATGCACTGTAGAGGCTGGGGAACAATAATCTCCAGAATTACAGCTTATCCAAACGAGGCAATGCAAAAGGAAGGTCTTTGCTTCAACAGCTACTTACAGGTAGTTTCATTCTTCGTTCAGGTGAAGATGTGGTTTTATTTTGCATAAATGTAGAAGTCATGTTGGTGATAAAGCTTGAGCTTAGCACAGTGCTGCATTTCTCCTGAAACCATATCAGCTAACCCCGTTCTTATCAGCCCTGTCTGAGAGGAACCGTTGAGCTCTACATGGTGAAATAGCAGAATAGAGTAGAATAGAATAAAAAAGGATAGATTCTTTATTGTCACTATTCAAAGGTTGGAATGGCATCTCTCCAGTAGAAAAGCGGCAGTAAAGAAATCAACAGTAATGTTTACATTTCTAAAAATAAAACTAAAGTTGAAAATGCCTACATCTTAGGAAAGTTACATTTGTAAGGATAAATATGAAATACTGTCTGTATGTTTAAAATGCACCTGAACCCATGCAGTCTTCCACTTTCATCAGGTTTTACTACAAACACAGAATCTTCTCATGAGAAATTATTATTCAAGAAAGTCTTCTGTAAAGACAAGAATGAACAGACAAATTTACAGACAAAAATATACAGCTTGCCATCATTGGCACATTTACAGGCTACAAGATTTTAGAGCATGACAGTGTAACCTTCAGCACTTTCAAGTCCATGTGTGAGTTCAAACTCAAATGACTGAGAACATTTCCATGGAACTCTCTAAACCACTTTTTTTTTAAATGTTCATTTTTTTGGTTGTTAAATGAGTTTTAAAGTCATATTTTATTAACAGGTTGGTCCCTTAGTGCATCATTTAGACTTAGCTTTTTTTTTTAAGAATTCACATTTTTGTGATAGTTTTACCACTAAGATATTATTATTATTATTATTGTTATTATTGTTATTATTATTATTATAAATCAATATTTATTGTGTAGTCGAAAGAAACAAATAAAAACAAGTGTCTACATTGAATATGAATTACTTTTTTGGTTTTTTTTGTTAATATGCATGTATAATTTATTTATAGTCATTCCAATTGTTTTTATATTTTTGATCTGGTTAGTTGTTTTTTCCTCCTGAGATGAAAATGTAAACTAGGAAGCAGGAGCAGAAGGGAGAGGAACTTCCATATCTGAAACATATACATCATTTATCTTTAATTCAACCATGTTTATTTCCATCATGCTCGTAAAATGATTCATCAATAATGGAATTATTCATGATAAATGGATAAAGAATCCACCATGAAAAACTAGTTTCTGAATCCGTCCATGTGGCGAGTCCTTTGGGAGCGCCGGTTTCCTCCCACAGTACAAAGACCTGTAAGTTAGGCAAAATATAACTTGTAACTACCTTATATTATGAATAGAACCAAAATGTAAAACGTGATCTTAAACCGTAAAAGATTATACAGCCATAAATGAATGAATTAATAAATAACTGCCTTGCAAAAGAGTCTTGATTGATTCTTATTCCTGTCTTGTATCCAGTTTCCTAGTGAAAACAAACCCGCTCTGACCAGTGTCAATAAAAATAGAAAAATAAAAGAAATATAATATAATATTGAAACAAGAGAACCAGAGTAACACTGTGCTGCCAAAATACATGACAATTAACTGATTTTACAAATTTTGAAAACTTTTAAACTGTTAACTTCAATTAACTGGCTTTATGTATTTAGGAAATAATGAAAAGTCCAAGTGTTACAGAGGAACTGTAGTTCTTTCACACACTGCATATAAAAGTACTAGTGTGTGTGTGTGTGTGTGTGTGTGTGTGTGTGTGTGTGTGTGTGTGTGTGTGGTTTTTTTTGGAATGTCAGTAAAACCTTAGACTTCTTTTAAGTTTCAGATTTAGTAAGTAAGTAAGCACTGTGTGTATTTTCATGATTTTTACAGGATTTCATTTTCCTGTTACAGACCGATTGGGACAAACATTAATGCATGTGAGATCTTTAATACTTTTTACTGTGGGTTTTCTAAAATTATGGCTCAAAATATACAGACTGCAGTGCAGATGAATTTAGTGGTGCAGAAAGATACTGTTTCTATAATGGAATTTCTATTGTGTCCTATTTCTCAATATTGATAATTATTTTGTACAGTTGTGACAAATTGAAGGTAAAACAAAATCTGCAAACTGTCAAAAATACCTGCTATAAGTTGTGGAACACAGATTATCTACTGTCAGCTGAGTTTAGTGTCTGTGATGAAATGCAGAAGTGTTAGAAGCTTGAACCAGTAGAAGCCTAAAAAGAACCCAAAAATCTGCTTCCAGTCTTCATGCTTTAGGCTTTTGTGTCACCTTAGCAGGTGTGCATAGGGGTTCGTTTTATGTATTTTAATAAAAGCAAAGTTGTGCTGATTTGATAAATATTTTGAAAAGGAGACAAGTCTGAGTGAGAGGATGACAAAGGTTTAGAACCTCTGGATTACAAATCTTATTTGCAGAAATGTTGTGACGTTGGGCATTAAAATAATTTGAGATTATTGTATTTTTTAAATAGAACATTTAGAATTCAAAGCAGTCCAAAAAAGGTTGGGACAGACGCATCACAGAACTGGACTGCAGGCAGGCATTCACACAGGATCTAGCAAGTCATGTGCAGAATGAGCCAGGGCATAGTACTGAAGATACAGTCCCACACATATAATGTGCTCGCACTGCATTAAGGACAGTCTGAGAAGAACTTGTTCCTGACATGGAGAAGCTGGAACATGGACTTTTGAAGCCAGCTCTGCATAGATGATCTTTATGCATGATGTCTGCATGTGTTTAAAGTTTTTTTGGTTTCAGATTAAAGTCTCATTGCTTTGACAAAGTCAATATGACAGTAAAAGTAAGACTTTTTACCGTACATCTAGATGTAATTAAAATATTAAAATGTTCAACTTATTGCATAAATCATTCATTTGTTTGCAGCATGTTTAAAGCTTAAAACTTAAGGGTGCAATTATTTTGAAGTAAAATTGGTCTTGGTGTTAATTCAGCAAACAGACGCTCACCTGAGCTAATCACTGTGTACACATAGTGTGTATAGTTACATTAATGATGCACTAAATGCTACAGGCTACAGGCTAACAGGTGAAATGTGTAAATAGTATAACGGCTAATTAATACTTCACAACAGTATCTGTATTTTAATTATTTGAAGTTGCTTAGTAATGATGATATTTTGCCACCTTTAATATTGCATTTTTGTAATATTACAAAAATTTTGCTATGGTCTTCTCCTCTTTTCCATTCTGTATATTGCAGCTAGAGCAGAAACCGAATGCAATGATTCACTTCTGTGTCAGTGATGCAAAACAAGAATGAAAAGCTTTTTTACAGAGTTTATGTTGACATTTTGACATGAGCAAACCATTTATACATCCACTGCTGTACACTGCTTATACTCCTGTACACAAAGCATAAAGAACAGACCAATGAGCTCAACTCGATTGAACATCTTTGGCATGAACTGTAATGTTGATCACAAGCTAAAGGAGTAGAGACTGTTAATGGTGTAGCTGGAGGAGAGAAGACTTGTCTATGGAATATAATAAACCCAAGATTACACGTTTAAAGGGGCCATTAGATTCTCCAGGTAGCTGCTCAACTCAAAACCCCACCCAAGCAACTAAGCCTCTGACATTAAACCACAAATAATGTATTTAACTCACGACTCAGGTGAAATGTGATTGGGTGGCTTTGCAGGCTGCAGCAGTCAGTATTAATGCTAAATCACTTGTAAACAGTACAGTAAGGTAGTTTGTTTTGTAAAAGATAAAAAAACTTAAATAAAAGTAAACTGGTGTGATAGGCTATGTTCAGAATTTGAGGGTTATTAACAAATCAATGCAAAAATTATTGCATTCAATTATTTTTCTGGTAGATGAAATAAAAGCAAATAACTCAGTTATATTTTTCAGATTTTTATATTTTAATAAGAAAAAAAACACAAACATGCACACCGAATTACAATCAACCAACATGTAGCTACATATTTACAAAGACATTATTATATTATCAACAATTTTCTATGTTGAAATGACAACACATAGACACATATTTTAAATACACGACTACACACACACACACACACACACACACACACACTATTCTGACCTGAACTTTTTATTTGGAAAACAAAGACATTTTAGTCTAGCGTAAACCCGTAACAGGACTGAGGTGATAAACAGTGACTCGTTAGCATGATGCCATCAATCAGATTAGCCTTTTAGTGTTACAAGGCTTTGATGTAATAAAGTCATTACCTCCCCCCTTCCCGCCTAAAAGACTGGCAAAATGGGGGTCACTAGTGCATAGTACTGTATGTAAATAAGTGACTGTAAGCATTGACTGTTCAGTTACACCGAATACAACCATGATCAATAGACACAATTGTTAGCATCAATGCTACGTAATTTTGTTGGTACATTACCAGAAACTGTTTCCAAGTTCATATTTAGCTTAATTTATCTAAAAATAGCGTTTGTGTATTGTTGGAGGTTTTGACTATTTAATACGATGGTTATAATGCATAGCATTAGTTATTTTCTTGATTGATTATGTAGCTTTTAAAATGTTACTATATTTATTTAGCTATATTTATTCACAGGCAAATATAGGCTGCTAGTAGGTTTGTCAAATCATTTTTTACCTTTCAAATGATCTCCATTTTAGGAGGATTTTTGGCAAGATGTTGCTACTGGATAAATTGAAGAGACTCAGTAGTCTGGCTAAGTTAATCAGTTAATTGATTGATTCATATAAGTTACTTTTATAGTTCTATTTAATGATTTAACTTACAATTAGTGAATATACAACCATTTATAAACGTCATAAACTTGAATAAAAATATTGGGTGAATATTGTGGTATAAATGTATGACCAGCACTAACTTAGCCCTTTAATGCTAGCACACGTATCTTTGCAGTGACAAAAAAAGAAAGAAATAACAGTCAAGATAAATAAAAGCCAAAATTTTACAACTTGTACCACAGTTTTATTTGTATACTTTAGAATTCAACATCTTAAAATATGGACATAATTTAAAAAAGAAGAAATAGACAATTAGCAAACACACTAAGAGCTGAATCTGTGTGCTTACGTAATGCTTAAAAATATTGGCGCTTTGCTGTAACACACGAATGTAACGCAGCAATGCAGTAACCTCGATTTTCACTCATGCACACACACACACACACACACACACACACACACACACACACACACACACACACACTTACTTTCATCCCATAATAATCCCATAGCAAAAAAGATATATTAATATTTCCCTTCATAAATAATGACTTGTGACCCTCTACTACAGTGTATTTACAGTATTACAGGTGGAAAATCAACAGGGATCATTTGCGTCATGTCTGTGTGTTTGACAAAAGATCAAAGGTTGGCCAGATGGATTTTTGAGTTTATAAGTTCATAAGGTTGGTGTTTGCACACAGAAGGGTGTTATCAGTGCCGAATCAATACAGAGTCAGAGAGAGAGAGACTCAAAGGGGAGTAGAAGATGGTTCAAAAGGCACGTTTTCAACGATTGTTTAAGTGTGTACAGTACTGTGAGTACAGTACCATTTAAACTGGGCGGAGTTTGCATACATAGCTGTAGATTAAAAAAGAGGTCCTGAGGCTGCCAGCCCGGTGGCATTTCTAGCATCCGAAAATCCAGCCTAAAAAATTCTATGATGCATTAAGTACGGACCTGCTGTAGAGAGTTTGGTAGTAGGTGCCTGATTCGATCCCAGACGGTCCAGCACTGTCGTAAATCTGTTTGGGGGCAATGGGTGAAGAAGCAGCAAATCCATTGTAGGCCATGACATGATCCTGATATGATTTGAGCTCCATTTTCTGCTCATTGGACATCAAATTGGTGATAGAGAACGGGTGGTTGAAGTTGTACTGCGGGTCCATTGACTTTAGTGGATCATTATGCAGATCCAGGTGGTCCTGGATGGAATTGGAAAGAAGGTGTGGACTTGACATGGTGTCTGAATGTAGGTGTGACCCGGAGCCAGGCATCGAAGATGCGATGTTGGTTTGAGATGGAACTTCGAGTGCTGCCATGCCCATTTGCTGTTCATCATGATGGGAAATATCAGACTGGGCTGAATCTGCACCGTCAGAGGAACCCGTCACAGGACTGTGCTCTTCCTGAACTCCTTCACTGTTTCCATGTTTGCCATTTGAACCATCTTGTGACTTTCCGGCACCCTTCTTGCCAGGTTTTTCATCGATCTTGAAGCGTTTCTGGCGCCTCAGGTAGCAACCATTTTCAAACATGTTGCCAGAGTTGGGGTGCAGTGCCCAGTAAGAACCTTTCCCAGGTTTATCAGGGGAACGGGCCACTTTAACAAAGCAGTCATTGAAGGAAAGCGAGTGGCGGATGGAGTTCTGCCAGCGCTGCTGGTTCTCACGGTAATATGGAAACAGATCCATGATCCATTGGTAGATCTCGTTCAGCGTTAGCATCTTGCTGGTAGACTGCTGGATTGCCATAGTGATCAGTGAGATGTATGAGTATGGAGGCTTGGCATGGGTCAGGGAGCGTCGGTATGGTTTGGGGACTTCTTTAGCTCTATTCAGAGCTGGTGGGGATGAATAGCCAAGCTGAGTGATTGGCTGGTTCATGCTCTGGTAATGGGAAATCGGGGCAAGTGATGAGGTGGATGGGCTCAGTTGGTTTAATGAGCTGGTGTTTAAGGAGGTGCCCAGGTTCATCACGTTGAGTCCTGGGTTTGTGTAGCCCATGTTCATGCTGGAATTGGAGCTGACTGGATTCAGGTTGATGTACGTGTTCAGGCTGCTAACTGAGTTCATGGCACTTGGAGAGGAGTACATCTAAAAAACAATAATAACAACAATTAGCATACAGCAATAGTAATTATTACAGATGCTGCAATTGAATCAAATTATATATTCAGAATAAGATGTTAAGAAAATAATTTAATATTTAAGAATGAAAATTAATTGATATTGAAATATGGTACAACGACAATTACATACGTAGATTTCATTAAACAAATATAGTTGTTTATTTTAACTAAAATACAAGTTACACCCTGAGCATTTAATAGAATATAAACATTTTTAAAAAGAAGTTGCGTTTTGAATAAGGTATATGTTAAGACACGAGTTTAATGAATTACTCAAAACATTTCGTGGTTTTGGTTCATTGTAGCAATTTTTAAACAAATGTCGAATTTCAAACTTAAACTTAAAGTTCTTTATTGTATTTTTATTTTCGGTATTTCTACTAGCCAAATGTTTATTTGATCACATTTACAGACAAAAAGAGAATCACTTAATATCTAAAAAGCAATTACATTAAAATACACAATCAGATTTCCACTTCAGATGTTTTACACATTTGTCTGATTGGTGTCAAATTGTGTTACCAGTAATTTCATCGTAAATGTTTCTGCATTTGTTTCTTCACTTCGATAATAAAAAATAATTTAATAAATGTTTATATGATAAAATTTAACGTCAATTAAAAGAGATATTTAAAAGTTTATCCAAAAAGGGAAATAAATAAATGTTCCTGTTATATTTCGTTATTTTAAGGTTAATTATTCAATTTCATCCATTTTTTTTATTTAGTTGCATTTTGAAACACTTCCAAATTAAAATAACTAAAACAAGCTGTGTGTCTGTTTAATCCGGGCACATTTTAAATCAGAAGAATATTCGACTTGTATTTGCTTTAATGGAGATTAATAAAATGATTAATTGTGCGATCGTTAATCGTGTGTGTGTGTGTGTGTGTGTGTGTGTGTGTGTTACCTCGCTGGCTTCACTGTAGTACGCGCTCCAATCCGACATGTCATGAGTTTCCATCTTCACAGAGCTCAACATCCCCAGATAAAAAGAAAATAATATTTATTGTTTTATATACAAATCTTTAGTGCCTCGGCTCTGTAGAGAAAAAAACCCACTCAGATCCGATATTTTGAGGGGGGAATTAAACTCCAGAGATCTTGTGTTCGCTTCACTTTCTTCTTGTTTTCTTTCCTCTTAATCACATTTAAAAGTCATGATTCGATTCTTCGTTTAATTTCTAAAAGGCTGCAGAATAGATCCAGAGAACAGAAGCATCCAGAGCTGGTCCTGCTCCGGACAGACTGACCGTGCCTGAGTGAGTCCCGGGGTGAAAGTCCAGCCGATTTTAAACTCAGGTACGAGAAGACCACACCCCTTCTAACGCTCATTCGCTTACCCCCATCATCACCTTCCTCCCTCTTGCAGAATTGAGGATTCAGTTGAAACCCGGATGAGGTGCTCTTGCCCCCTGGTGTTCTGTTTATTGGCATCAGACGTTAAAAAGGGCAGACACATTATTAAATATTTGTTCAAATTAAAGTTTAATTTTTGTATTAATTCTAAAACGTTTGGTGCTAATACAAATAAGTCAAAACAACAATAATAAAGTACAATCATTTATTAATAGTTCAAATGCATCACTCCAGTAATACAAAATAATGCATCACACCAATAATAAAACACCGTTAGGATATATCACTGTATATACACTGTGTACCTGTAAACAAAATCGATAACTTCATCAAATTAAATAAAAAATTAGGTTCATAAACGAAACAGGATATTAAAACAGTTTAAAACCCTGCATATAATAATATCCTGTTTAGAGATGACTATGGAATAGAAAACGTTTTTAATTTTCAAAAAAAAACGTTAACATTCATAGGGTCATTTATTTATTTGGTTATTTTTACATTTAAGTATTTGGTTGTTCAAAAACGATACAATACAATACTAGTTACTGATGATAATGGTTACTGATGATAATGGTTACTGATACAGTATATTTACAATATAATATTGGTTACTTATACAATATACTTACAATACAATACTAGTTACTGATGATAATGGTTACTGATAATATTGGTTACTGATACTGAATATTACTGGTTACAAATAATACTGGTTACTGGTACAATATAAACATGGTTACTGATAATACTGGTCAGTTATACAATATAAGACTCGTCAATGTTAAAAAATCATGACATAAAATACTGAATGATTTTTTTTATTCTTGCTTCAGCTATGCTTTAATAATAGTTGGATCATATTGGTGTGCACTTACTGTCCCCGATGTATTTAACGAACACGTTAACAATCGAAATATCTGTTTAATGAAATTATGCTGCTACACAGATTGGAACTTAAAATCAGAATTGTGAAGCGAAAGTTTCTCAGTGAACGAAAACCCCACAAACCAGCAGAAATGAATGCATAACGGAATCAGAGCTGTGAGTGATAAAGTTTACAGCAGTTTAGTTAATAATATAAATCGGGACGCGTTTTAGAAATAATACAAACATAATAAAACATGCACATGACAACAGATTATATTATTATACTGTTCAGTATTGTATTTATATTTGTGTGTTTAGAAGATTTTGTTCTAATCGGATCAAACATCTCTGATAAAATATTCCCAATAATATAGATTGAGAGTAAAGAGTAAAAGGGGTAAAGGAGAAATCTGCATACTGGTGGTCGCTGGATTTGGGGATCTTTTGGGTCCATGTGGGTGTAAATGATCCTGGCCGCGCGCTCTGTGTCCCCGAATCCACATCCTCGCGCTCTCAGACTGAATCTCATCTCAATATCAATTGCGTTTCCTCCAAAGACTAATGAATGGTCGTGTAATGGAGAAGATCACAGGGGGGTCCGACAGGATTAATTTGTTAAGATGGGGGGGACCCTAAAAAGTCTCGTGCACCTGGTTCGCGCCTATGTAGAAGGCACTTGCATGCCCTAATGCGCATGTGCAGTTTTTAACACACACACACACACACACACACACACACACACACACACACACACACACACACACACACACACAAAGAAAAACAAAGACTCAATTACAGACACTAAACAAGACTCGAT
>JAYDZF010000007.1:2054048-2065928 GCA_034509105.1 Microcambeva barbata | reverse complement strand
TACTTTATATATTACTTTACACTCCATTCTGGCCCCATTACACTGGTCACTTTATATGTTTCTGTTACATCTATAACTTAAATTAAGTTTTGTATTTTTTATATTTTATACTGTTATACTGTTTGTTTTTATAATGTGGCTGAGCAATAACAAAAAGCATTTCATTGCCGGTTGTACCATGTATGTAATCTTGAAACTTGAAACAATGGTAACATCAAGATCACTGGAGGCACAGCCTCAGCTCAAATTAAATTACAATACAACGAATGCAGACACCTGATCATGAGCTTGTTACCCACCCCATTCCAAAATCACTGGCAGTCCCCTTTTTGCACCTACATTATTGGGAGTGCTTCAATAATGGGAGATGATCAGTGCTGGTTGAGGTTTAGGATTTTGTGCAGATGCCCACATTTTTGTCAACTAAACTTCATCCAAGGTGTTACAAACCAAATTCTTCATCCCCCAACAACTAAGTAGTAAAACAAAACAGACTTGAAGCCTTGAAGTGCTTTGAGTTTACATTTATTTAAAAAAGCATTTAATTTCCTGCTAAAGAAAATTAGTTTCGATTTATATATATATTATACAAACATTTGTGTGAAATGTCAAAGGTGGAAAGCAGGTCGACTTTCTAACTGCAGTCTGAGATACGATTAAACAAAATTTTTTACAGATAAACTCCTCAGAATCGAAAAATGATATTTATGTTTAGAGAGAATGGAGGACACATACAAGGAAAAGAATTAATAAAAAACAACAAAAGATTCTAAACTGAATAAAAACATCAGCTATAATCATTATAATGTAGAAAAACTACTAAACGAGGTGAAATATAAAATACACTATTGGCTAACACTTGAATAAAAAGGAGATGAGGATTAAATACAAGTTGAATTAACCTTTGAATACACACTCTGATGTTTACTCTAAGTCATGTTTTTATACGTTCTATGTTGTAATATCACACAGAAGAAATTCAGCACGTCCGTCTTTGGTTTTCATTTCTGGTATCAAATCTAGAGAATTGCACATAATAACCATTAAAAGCAAAACATTCATAAAATCTACATACAGAGTAGAAAATATAAAGTTTATATCTGCATTATACATGCAAAGCACTTTTGCTGCAGTAATGTATTTATATATTTTGAATTCAGGACAGCATCTTGTATGTATGTGCTGATCATACACAACAATGTTGGAACGGTGAACCATGTATTTGTATGGATGACTGACATAAGAACACCTCACATACAGCACTGTGGATCCGGATCTTGGGTTACAGTGGTTTCTCACAAATGAGTCGACACTAGACAAGCTGAATTGCTTGATGTGGCTTTTCAAGAAACATCCAACAAAGAGAAAAACATTTAAATCAAAGCTAATGTTCCAACAAAAAGTGATTAAATTGTAACTGAATTAAAATCAATCTTAACTTTGATCAGTATATGTGCTGTCATAGTAAATCTTTTGAGAAGAAACATAACTGCTGAAATTCTGCGCAACATTCATATAAGCAAAAAGTCTTTTAAAACACAAAAGGTGGAGTTTTAAACAAAGTGACCCCTGCTAAAAGCCAAATAGGGCAGAGAGCTTTTGCTTGCCCTGTAGAAGGTATAGTGTTTGTGTCTCTATATTCACATGTAACACTGGTTAATTTAAAGATCTGTTAGGTTGTGAAGTGCAGAGGGCAGTTAGCACCCAACACACCAATCTGTATAAAAATACAAAAGAGCAAAGCCAAGTAAAAGTATCAAATAAGGAGAATTATTGAATGTTTGGGGTTTGTACTGGAACTCAGGGCCATGCTGTTATCCATAAGAACTGTACAGCAGCACTTAAACTGATTTCAAAAATACAACTCATTCTACTTCTTTAAATGCCAGAGATATTTTCTGTTGCATAGGTGGCACTGTGAAAAGCTCAAGGAAACAAGATGGAACAAGGGATAAGTGATAAAAGATTTCTTACACCCCTGCCATCTATTATTAAAAGTTTGTACAACCAAGCAGCAAGAAAATAAAATAATTTAGTTTCATCTCAAAATGTTGGGATTTTTATGATGGGTTCTTACACAGTGCTGAAAATCCACTTCTACCCGTCAGTCGCACTACAGGTACTAAATAGTTTTTCATCTAAAATAATTCGCTTTTGCTAACAACAGTTAGTTTTACACTGAAATTAAACATCCCAATAGTAATATAACATTAAACTCCACAGATCCCTGCAGTATATTTTTTTAAAGTGGGCTGAGTCAAGCCTAACCTGCTACATTTTAGCCAACAATTATGTTTTTGAAAAACAAGATTTGTGATTTAAGAATTTGTTTTGGTTCGACCTGGGTAACCGAATCAAGTCCTTTGTGTGCAAGTCTGATACACATTTGTTCGCAATCTGTCTCTCCTGCTAGTCACTGACAGCAAGCTAAGCTAGTAACCAAAGAATAAATATGTGATCACTAAGAGTTACTGTTGTGATTATTAATCTTATTCTGTGACTAAAATGAAGATGACTGCTAAACATTCTTTGTCCTCCTGCACTGCGCCTGTAGAAATACAGTATGTCGCAAATTTAACATCTCAGGTCAATAGTATTGGAGCATGACCACAACACTGCTGATAATGTGGTTGTGAAAGTTAATTTGTTTCCCGACATGAAAAGAATCATCATTCATTGTGCACATTAGGAGATGAAGTTCACTCTTAGAATGAGTAATGCTAAACAAACGTGGATTTTATATCCTAAGTATCAGACGTGTGCTCTGCAGTGAAACAAGTGCACAAAAAGCTAAATACATGTAACCGATTGTCCATCACACAGCAGGAAGTGAAAACAAACATTTAAAACAAGAGAAAGTGCAGAAGACAAACACATGAACGAAATGTTCCTCACTCAGGACGATTGGTGGATTTTTCTTTTGAGAGATGCAGAAAGAGCGATGGCCGATACAAACAGAGGAGGAGGACGCACACAGGTGAACCATCGACTCTTCGGCTGTGGCGTCGGCCGTCTTTGGGCTTCAGGAACTTTACTCCTCTGTAACGTGATAGTGTGCAAGTGACTTGTTATCATAACTGTAGCATAGCAGTAAGGTATCAATATATCACATTCTGCTGCTTAAATTAATCTTTTACATAATGCATCTAAATATTTAGTACTGATATTAATCAGATAAACTTCGGTGACGATTAACTGCTTTTTTTTACTATTTATTTTCACTTAAGGTTCTCCTGTAACACACAACAGACAATTTTAATTATTCTATAATTATTCTATCCTAATTATTCAAGTTAACAAACAACTGACAACAGTACAATATTAACTTCATCTTTTCTTATACAAAATTTTATTATGTGTATATTTTTGGAATATTACTGTTTGTTATAGTTTAAAAATGTTTTTTACTGAAGGTTAAAAAAGATTTTTACTGAACAGTGTAGTTCAATAACATGAAGTTTTTGTCTTTACCATGGCTGAACCACAATGAAGTTGTCATTTGTGCTAATAATAAATGTAAATTATAATTAGTAAAAAAAGTCTTTCAGTGGACCACAAAATGATCTAATAATTAAATTACTGTTTTATTGCATTTTATTAGCATATTTATGTGTTTAATCCAAGATAAAGCATACCTTTTGAGGGTCTACCCAATTAAGGGTCTCTCTCCTTCTTCACCTTCACGTCTCCTGCCAGAATGGTGGAAATCTCCCCCTGCATAAATGCCCAGGGCACATTGGAGCCTACCAGTGGGCACTTATCACCACTTGGGCAGTACACCTCACCACCTGAGCCTTGACTGCGAATGAAATCTCTGGTACAGGGAAAGCAGAACTTATGAACTTGTACTGATGGGCACTGGACAAAGTGTGTATCTTCAAGCCGCTCTTGGCAAATGGTACAACAAAGTGGAGAACCGGAGGCTCCTGCATTCTCGGATCCTTGGTCACCTGTAGCAACTGGAGGCATTGCTGTGGCAACTGTGGCTGTTCCGGCTCCGTTCTCCCCATTACGTGATGCCAGTCGCCGCTGTCCAGATGATGACGGGCTGGCACTGGAAGTGTGAGCGGCACTGCTTCCTGGGACATCTTTAGACGATTGGCTTACCCCTCCAACATTGTCGGCGACGCTCATCAGGGCACTGATGGGGGAGGGATCACTACTGAGTGAGACAGGAACCAATTCTTGTAGATTTGCAGACTGTCCAGACATAGAACTTGTGGGAAAGTGGATGCTCAGACCAGGGTACCAGTGCTGCCGCATTTGCTCTTCTGAAACCATCCTTTCAGAGACCTCTGGATCTGGGGAGGCTTTCCGGCGTCGCATTCGAGATGGGCCAGGCCGGCCAATATGACAGTGGAGTGGAGAAGGCAACATTGCACAGCTTGCATCCAGGTAAGGTTGAGGAAGGGAATCAGGTGCGGGCGGCTCTTTGAATGCCCGAACAGCATCACTGAGGAGCTCGGAAAAAAGTCGCCAATCTCCAACACCATGCCGCTTCTCATATTCAACGTATTTGAACCCTGAGCTGATCACTTTTCCAGAATCCTTTTGGCTGTCATGAAACATTTGTTTGACCAGTGTTAATAGACTGGAGAAGACATTTCCAGAGCCGCACGGGTATTCGACAAACACCCTAAGCTCAAACTCAACTCCAAGTTTGGCATCAAATGCAAAGACTCTACCAACTAAGCCATGATCTTTCTTAAATCGAACATTAAATGGGGCACAGCTGGACAGTGTCAGCAAAGTGTCCCGTATAGATTTGGGTCGACTAGCCCAGTCATCTCCACGATTACGGATGCTTTCTGAAAGTTCTGCAAGGGCCTCAGCATTTCTTTGCTTTTCAAAATCTGGGCTCACAAAAGGCAACCCAATACCCATGGGCTGCCTCTTTCCAATCTCGTTTAACAACGGTGCAGAGATGGCCAAAGGTGCACCAGTTGATCTTGGGCCAATTAAAAGGCTATGCGGTGCACCTACAATACCCTGTGCCATCAGATTAGGTGGCACTCCCACCATGGTTCTTCTTGCATTAGGACTCTGTCTGCTGACTTCTGCAACAGACCCATCTTCCAGTCTTGGTAATCCATTAGGCAACCTAGCAGGTACAAATTCTCCTCTGGACCTCTCAAAGCGTTCAGAAGTACTTCTGCCACCCTCCAGGGTGCCATCTTTGCCACCGGGCCCATGTTTCCCCAGTGGCTGTGGACCTGGAGATCTACCATCTTGCATCACATGGGTTCTTTTAAGCTGCCGCGCTGTGTCAATCAGCATTTCTATCCTATCTGCGCCTTCATAATTAACACAACCCCGACACACCGCTTCACTAAAATCCCAAATCATGGCCCACGGCATCTTAGGTAAATCACATAAATAGCACCACTGGCGCCTGGAGGCTGCTTGTGAGGAGGAAGAGGAGGACATGTTTGTTTTCCGATCCGCCCCAGATTTAATTTTCTTTTATATCTAATCGTTTTACTTTCAGCGTGTCGGGATTGTAAAATCTATCTAGCGTTTTTCACACAACGATAACCTTTTTAATTTTTCCGGAGCCTCCAGATCCGAACTGTAACGATGTTTCTCTTTTAGCCGATGTAGCTAGCTAGCCTCGCTTGGAAGACGATGGAAAGTTACACAACTGTGTCACCGTGCATCATGGGAGATGTAGTATTTCGCTTTCGCTTTGGGTTAACAAAACATTTCGTAAACCTGTAAAAAGTGTTCTTTGCACGTTATTTATGTAGGATATTAAAAAGTTGAAATGTTCATTTATAAACAGTCTTAGTATTTGAATATTATCTAAATAGTAATTATATCTAGAATATGTGGATGTGCCTATTTAGTCCTGTTAAAAGAAATCCAGGTGATTTTAAGTATTTAAAGCATCTGTTAGTTTTAATAATACTTTTCAAAATTAACTAATTAATACAAATAATACATCTTTATAAATAATTTAATTTATATTAAGCATATATTGAATTGAACTTTTCAAAACACGTTTCCCAACCAAACGATGAAATGAAAACAAAAAGTCATAATAAAGTTGTTTTAAATAAAAGGGTTAATTTTAAAATGTAATTTTTTAGATGCGAAAAGCTAAAATAAAGCAGTTAAACTAAATTTAAGTTCCCTGAAACAACCTTTTAAGCAATGTAAATGATTGCCTAAATACGAAACAGAATAGTTAGACAATGATAAACCATTCGAATAATTTAAAGTGAATTCGTACTGAATCAGTTTTCTTTAGGAAAGTTGAATAAATTCCGTCTTAACGTCATTTTTATAATAGGAGCGCAAGGTCTTTTATTATGACAAAAACGAAACGGTAACCACCGTGACCTTGGCGGAACCTCCGGGTTATTTTCGTTTTAGTTTGTTTAAATTTTTTTAAAAATCTGAAATCTTATTTTCTGTTGAAAATATTTTTTCTATGAAAAAAAAAATCGTTTTAGGAATATTAGAAATAGTATATAATATAATATAATATAATATGAACATTAATATAACATTCAGCAAATAAATGTATTGTTATAATTGTTTAATTTTATTTATCAGATATTATTGTTGTTATTTTTTATTTTACTTGCTTAATCAACTTCGTCATTATTGCATGTGTCCTAAACAAAAACGAATAACACCTGTACAAAATTATATTTAAAACAAAATGGTAAAACTAATTTTAATCTATTACATTAGTGAATAATGTTCATTAGTGAATTATCGAATACAACGATAAGAAGTCATAAGAACAATAATATTGATAATTTTTTTTAGTAAATTTCAGTGTTTCACTGCAGTACTGAAATATCACCGCTAGATGTCGTACATAGATCATAAAATATCATTAAACGTCACACACCTTGAGTCCCGCGCTCAGTAAATGTGAACGCTTCCAGCAGCAGGTGGGGTTGCGCCATATGTACCAGGGTTTGGCGGAACTCCATACGAGGAACATTTTTTGCTGTTTGCGTGGCCTTTTCAGCTAATACAAACACTTAACAACTGACACACAACTTTTCCGTTTTAAAAACCACTTACTGAGCGCTTCATTAGGAACACCTTTACATACATTCAGTGATTCTTTTATAAACAACACTTGCAGATGAACTTTGCTCATTCAGTTACAGACTATAGCCCTCTCTTGCTTTGCATACTTTCTCTGGAACATCCTCAGCAGTAAAGTCACACAAACGTGATTTTGACTTTTGACTCGTGATTTAGACACAGGAAGATCGAAACACACTAGCCTAAAAACACATTTCATCTTTTTAGCTTTAAACAGCTGTATGTACAATATATAGTGCAATGCATAAAATATAATACTTTTATTCTTTAAAACGCGAAAATGTTTTCATTAAGCTAGGTTTGCCGCTGTAAAAGTTGTACATTTATTTTTTTAACATTAAATGAATCAAATTCACCTCTGCCAAGCAAAGTGGGGTACGGGTCTTTTAAGCGCATGCGCACAGAGAGCTTTTTCGGTCTTCATGGTAACCGAGTGTTAAATAAACAAAATGAAGCTGAAGCGGCTGCATATTCGTTACTTTCCTCCAGGTATAAAATCTTATATAAACATAACATATAATTTTCCTTGTTGTACAATCTATGTATTTTGTTAATGCATACTTTTGTATTTGTAGCTACGAGCACAGCACGACAGAAAACTTAATTTATTTTTAAAAATTGTGGCGATTGAATCACCCACCCCACACACACACAGAACCAAGCGAACGAGTTTTAATTGAGTTTATTTAATTTTTTTTAACACATAGGTGTAACACAGTGAGTTTACGCTACCTATTTCTAACACATGAATAATGAAGCAAAATGTTATCTAAGTTTATCAAGTTTTTTTTGCATCAGTGTGCAAAGGTATTAGCTACCTTCAATAATAAATTATCAATCAATGTTAAATATAGAGCTCAGTGTGTTTATTTATGAATCTATGTAGACAACCCTCTTAATAATTGAGCTTCTGAAAACAGGTGTATTAAATATATTATCTCAATAACATTTCCTTTCCTATTCCAGTACACATCTAAGCCCTCCTCAATCCCTTGTGAGTGGTCATTAAATGTTTATTAATACAAATAATTTTTACTTCAAGACTCCAGCCTAAGAACCCAAAATCGGCTACAACTCGTTTATAGGACACTATATGAGTACTAACGTAACAGTTTTTCAAATCCTGTCTACAAAGTAAGTTTTTTAGTGACAGACAATGGCAGCAAGAAATTAAGCTATTCTAATAGAGATGATTAGTTCAGTTTATTAACTTGATTCTAGCCTTGCTGCCTGTTTTCCAGAGCCCTTCTTTTTCATGAACAAAGAATTCCCTACATGTTTAAATCCTCAACAATTCAACTGTTAAGGTATAACTCTGCAGTAGAATAAACTAGGAACTATTTTTATGACTTCCACTAAAGACCAGAATAAATAAATAACAATAAATGCTGAATGTATCTACAGTGAGATCAGCGTGTATTTCCACATGACATGTTTAAGTTGATGCCGTGTGTTTGATGTGCAGGCATAATCCTGGACTATGAGAAAGGAGGACAGCAGAGAAGCAAATCCATCGACCTGCTGCATCTAACACCACTGTGAGAACTCATTACTGAATCTATAGGTTTATAATGATCAAGGTCCAAATCTTGTCAAAGAGTCAGCTAATGGACTTACGATCCTCTCTGATTGCTCATTATTTTTCACCAGCTGATCTTGATTCCATAATCCACTCAATACAATAAATCGTTTCACACAGTCTGGCCCATCTAAGGCAGTCTTTGCACCACATCAGTGTTAATTTGCTGGAGCTATAGTATTTTTGGATAACTTATTCATTTGGTCTCCTCAATGCAGGCTCTTATATGGTATTCATGCATTTCCAATACTTGTTTGCACTGCATAGCTGGCACACAGCTCATATGCAAGTGTCCTTTGATCTTTTTTCTGAGGAACTCGGTGGGTGCTGCAGCACATCTTGGCCTTCATGACGAGTGAGCTGCCTTTAGAGGCAAGCACCTTCTCGAGAAGACCCTACAAATGGATTCACACTGTCGACTGTGTCAGTCGGTGGATTTAATGCTCCACTTGTTATATAGCCGCCTCTGGCTTTTACTCTTTCCTCTCTTTTATGCTCTGGTTGTCATGCACTGTTGGATTGAGTCGCAGCCTGGTGGAAATTCAGTTTTCATATTTAGACTTTTATCTTAGACTTTTATTTAGATTTTTGTTCTTTCCTGTGTGGTTAAGTGTTTGCTGGAAGTTTGATGCTGATACCCCTGTGGGGCGAGCTTGTCGCCACTTTTTTGTAAGTTCAGCAAGTGTAAGACTGGAAAGAACATTCTACTTTGATGCGCTTGTTTATATGTTCTATTATCTATTCACCTCAGGCTGTGGATTTTGTTTTGAGTTTTTTTGTGTTGTTTTTCTATCATTTTGGCCACTTGTTCTTTCTCCATTGTGGGTTGTGGATTATTAGCAGCAGTATTGCCCTGCCTTGATTAAATATCCTCCAATTAGATTTATATAAGGAAAGGGAATACAGATTTGATAAATCCTCTGTTGACCTTTACAGTACTGATGTGGATGAGCTGGTATCAGAAATCAAAGGAGTGGAACCATTGATTACAAACTCACGAACTGACCAGATTAGAACGCTGATAAAACGATTACAGGATAAACTCAGCCAACCAGACAAGCGCAAGTTCCACCTGTTCAAGGTAAAAATACACACATCTATACACACGTCCTGTTTCATTGAGGTTTAAATCTGAGATGACACTACAGCTGTGTTCCCTTAGTTATGAATCATGTGCCTGGGAAGATGACAGAGAACCAAATGAAAAGAAATTGTGCATCATTAACCAGACGTCAAGCTGTTGAGTTTAAATCTGAAATGCCTTTAAAAGGACATATGTTGCCTCCACATAGGGTAACATGAAGGGCGAGCCTTTGGGGTCACCAAGGCTTTAAATCCCAAATTAAACACTATGTCCATGTTATCCATCTGTTGGAAAGACCTAACTCAACCTCATATGTGAACATGACTAGATGCTGCAGTCAGTGGAATGAATAAGAATATGAATAACAATATTTGGAAACAAGCTTATGAGGTAGTTCTTTGATGTTTTGGGGCAGATGTGTTAGGTTATATCACAATTCCTGGAGCTTGTAAAGAAAAACCTGAATGCGTTTGAAAGGTAAAAAGTCACATGGCAACAATGTTTTCTGTTTTAGTTGATTATCTTTTGCAGCAGATTTTAATTTACTTTGGGTCATGATGAATAAGAAGTTGGTATTGTGAACCACAGGTCACGGATTTGTTCTTATAAGTGTAGTGTAATTTACTTTCTGGTTAGAGCGAGAAGATGCAGAGCCAAAAAAGAAGTTATGAGAAGAGAACAGAAGCCAATAGAGTTAAGGAGAGGGAAGAAAAGAAAAGAAGAACTGAAGTGAAAAATAAATCAAAGAGTGATGTGAATTGAAGAGACCAGAGAGGAGAACTAAAATGAAAAGTGGGAAGGAGAGAAATGATTTTTTGAGTTCTGTATGAAATTAGACCAGCACAGCATGTGAAGATGCTGATAATGTTCTTTTGAAAATCATCATTTATTTTAGACTGTGCCTAATGTTCCCATCTCATTTCTTCTAAAACATCCATCAACCTAATAAACTTAAACGAGATTTTTAAGCTCATTAAAATCAAACAACAGGTTTACAGATAATTAATTAAGTCTGGTGATTAGACTTTTTTTCTCTGAATAAGAAAAATGGCCTTCTTTCAGTATTTCAAAAATATTTCCAGCTCTCATTATTTTCTTTGTGCAAAATGAAAACAGGTTTTTCCTCACATACACCATGAACCCCACCTTGCTTATAAACATGAATAAGCATCAATATGATAATATTACTTTCTTGGAAAGAGTGCCCTTTTGAATTTTCCTCCGGCACACCAGCGCCAAGAGCCTAAACTCCTCAAAACTCAGGTCAAATTGCCACAGGTCAGCTGGGGGCCTCCATAGACCCTAGGATCCCCAGCCCAGATAAATAGGGAGGGTTGTGTTACCACAATACACTGTGGTGTTTCCTGCTGAAAGGATGGAAATAATGGCCCTCAGTTATGACCGCTCTAGTTAGTCCTAGGCTTCACAATTCTCTACAGAGTGAGCGGCAAGCATACCCCTAACAGCTCACTTCAGTTGGCTCACAAAGGGTCTACCAGCCTTGGTTCCCCCACTTGGTTCACGATCCTTGACCTAATCTAAAGTAGGTTTTCTATTGCAGTGTATTGTGTTATAGTGGATAATGTACTACACTGTTGTTTTTAAAGCACCAAACACTTTAACATTGTCCCTGTTTGGCCCTCAGTTGTTTGGAATGTGTTCTTTTTAAAATAAAATACTCTGCCAAATGCTGTAAAATGCTAAGAGACATTTTTTGTCAGTCTGCCAGATGATTAATCACTCCAGAGAATGTTTTCACAGAGAATATTTCACATGACACATCGATAGATTGCTTTCAGGTGCAATAAGGGCCGAGACTAAGTGCTGATAATTCTTAACGTGCCGTCAAGGCTGAAATGCTAAATAAATCATAAATGCAGGTCTCTGTCTTTATTTTATCCTTTTTACACTTAGGAATCTAAAGCTATACAACAGCAGTCCACAACCACCGGGCCCCAGACAGGTTTATCATTGGGATTCACAGAAATAATAAAACAAAATTGAGATACGTAGTTACACCCACAATGAAAAGACTTAGTATGAGTCGAACTGAAGAGAGCTCATTTGTGAGCTGTACTGTTGTACTCTATTTTGAATTCCCCGCTTTGTGATGTAAAAAGTTTGGGACCACTGCTATACAACACTGTTG
>JAYDZF010000007.1:2014798-2029130 GCA_034509105.1 Microcambeva barbata | reverse complement strand
AACTTATATATTTTTGATAATTTATTGTTCGTGAAGCGTGATTGTTTTTTCTTTCCTTTTAAAGTAATTTCCTCCGCTCTCCTTTGATTCTGACCTTGGCATGTCTGTGTGGATTACGGGTATGAGGTTGCTCGCAATGGATTTTAATCTTATTTTGTGGAACAGCTTCAGTAAAACACTCCATGTTGTGCCATGATGATTCTGGTTACCGTTAGCCTAACTGATTTGGAGGGGAATGTGTTTAGAAGAACGACAGGTGGAAAACATAAAATAAGAAGAGAAGTAAAACTAAATGTAATTATAGATTAACTTTATTTCTGCTGCTTTTTACACATGACGGAGCATACTCATCTTCATCCAGTCTTCTTCATCCTCTGCACTCATAAACAGCTCAAGTGTAAATGTATGTGATTATAAATATTACATCTGCTTGAAGAGAATTTTTTTGCAGACTCTCTCTCTCTTGTTCCACGTGAGAGATTAATTATAGATTAGCTGCTGTGCCCCCAGCATTCAGGAACCGCCTTCGTATCTTGGTGTTAACCCTCCTATTCTGTTCAGGTCAAAATGAACTCATTAACTTACGTCTCTATTACTGTTCCTTATGAGCCAGTGTATTATAGTGCTTGTGTTTAATTCATATTCATTTGTATTTTGTGATGTTCTACAAGGTCAAATATACATGGACACATCAACACATTTCAAGGTGGTTTTACCCTTTATTAAAAATAATTTGATGCTTAGTTATTTCGTACCAAACTTATTTTTATTTAACTCAATTCAAATAATTTAGGGCATTAGCTAAACTGTTAGCACCTGGTTGGAATACAAATAAAAGCATTGCATTCAGTTTTTGGGTCCCTTGACTGAGATCCAAACCAACTACAAACATTAACATCTGACAAACCCAGATTAATAAGATTTTATCATTCCACTAGGTACACACACACACACACACACACACACACACATACACACACACACTCACACACATACATACACACACACTACATGCAAACTCCACACAGAAAGGACCATGGCTGACCAGGCTGGTAGTCAAACATAGGAGCATTCTTGCTGTGAAGTGAACGTGCTACCCACTGCGCCACCATGCTGCCCATCATAACAAACATCCAGCGCTCCTGCTGAGGAAAGATTATTTGTTTCTGTTCTGTATCGTATTCGCTGAGCTTGGTAGCTTCATGCATGGAGTGGAATGGTGGTGGGGTGCTAGAGTGCTCTGTATACACCGACCAGGCATAACATTATGACCACTGACAGGTGACATAAATTATGCTGGTTATCTTCTCAACATGGCACCTGTTAGTGGATGGGATATTTAAGTGAACATTTTATCCTCAGAGTTGATGTTAGAACTGAAAAATAGCGAGTGTAAGAAATTGAGAGAGCTTGATGAAGACCAAACTGTGAAGGAAATTTGTGTTGCTGGTTTGGGAGCAGATATTCTTTCTTGGACTTATTGTAACATATAGCATGGCAGCATTCAGGTTTCTCCCTCTAATAGCTGAGCACGTTTCACTGTGCAGCCTTCAGTAGCTTCTGTAGCAGCACATTTTCATTACTGCTGCGTGACGCTGGACATCGAAAACTGCTGATCCCTCCTGTGCTGCCGTTTCTATTTTTAGCTTTTCTAACAACATAATCAGCAAAACAGATCAGCAATTTCCCTCTGGGCCTTCTCCACACTTCATCACAATAATGATAACATCTCTAAATTCCTCCCATAAATCTCCAGCCGTGGTTTCCCTCGGCGAGCTGCTTTCATCTGTCAGTCTCAACCCAGATCTAATTCATTCACCTGCCCAACTGATCCTGTTCAAGTCACTTGATTAACATCTCCCTTATTCCCACCTCACGTCCTACTATTCTTAAATCCTCCACCATAATCAGCTCTAACCACATCAGACATTTTATCTTGTGTCTCACGACCAGAGCTGCAATGATTTTTTAATCCTCATTGACCTGTATTCAATTAAAAACGGCACAAAGATGGACACTCAGGTGGCACCCAGCTCTTTTACACTAGCCCACCAGCACTGAGTTCTCTGCTATTGACTGAGCTTCATTCTACTGTGAATAAAGTAACATATTCTTAAATGCTTATACAATCAGGAAGCTTATGGAGGATCCAAACTTTTCAGTGGGAGCATGGCACATAGTAACACCCTGGATGGGGAAGAGTCACATACACACACAGACACACATTCACCTATAAGGTAATTCAGTGTCTCCAATTGAATTGACTGTATGTTGGACCATGGAGACCAAAGCTCCAGCATGAAACCAACACAGGAACCCAGGACCTTCTTGCTACTGATTTAGCTATTGTGCCTCCCATTTAACATAATGTTTTAATTATTTTTAAAAAGAGCTTCTGGTTTGTGGATATAAATCAAAAATTTAAAGAGTAAAGTGGTAGTTTAAACCTTATGTTCCTGTCTCAAACTAATTTCAGATAAGTATAAAATCCATTTTCCAATGATTCCAGTTGTGTGAATTTAAGGTCATTTTCTGTTCTTGGGTGACTGTGTTCCTGTGAACGCTGCACCCCTGGAGTTAACTGGAACATTTCCAAGGTTAATTGGCCTTTTTTTGTTCAGCAGAAGAGCCCAATCTCAAAAATGTACTTTTGAGGAAATGGGAATGCATTCCAAAATACATAAGTCAGAACTATTTTTCTTCATCCACATTGCTGATATAAACTGTGTCATTTAAAAACCTCCCGCGGTTCTAAACGTAACTAAAAATAGATGTAGTTTTCACCGTTCTTGTCATCCTCGCTTTCTTCTCCCAGATGTTCTGATGCTGTAAGAAAATCCTCCTCTATAGATGATACAGAACGATTGGTGTCGTCGTCAGTAATATGATGACCAGCCAATCGCACATGTCGCTGTTTCTCCTGGCCGGACTGCAGACCAATAAGGAACTTGTTGATTTGAAGAATCAGGCTGTTGGACTGAACTGGGTAACATTCAGTGGAATTCTGTATCACACACAAATCAGCTCTCTGATTCTGTAACACACACACACACAAACATATATTAGCTATCTGATTATGTAACACACACACACACATCAGCTCTCTGATTCTGTAACAGACACACACACAAACATATATCAGCTATCTGATTATGTAACACACACACACACACACACACACACACACATCAGCTCTCTGATTCTGGAACACACACAAACACAAACACACACTCAGAAGGTTGCCAGTTTGATTCACTACAGGTTTTGACTGAAATGCCCTTGAGCAAGGCACCTAACCCCTAATTGTTTCCCGAGCACCATAGCTAGGACTGCCCAAATGTAGTCACTGCCCCTAGTGTTCACTATTGTGTAATTGTGTGTTTCACTGCACAGATTGGGTTAAAATGTGCAGGACAAATTCCACTGTTTGTAAAGCACATTGATGAAAAAACGTTTCACACGGCCCCTGTGTCATGGTAAACATGGTGAATACTTATGTAAATGTGATTTTTGTTTGGTTGTTGTTTTGTAATAAATATGCACAAGTGTAATTTGTCATTAGGGGCTATTGAGTGTAGAATAGTGAGGAACAAATGAATGTAATCCATTTTGGGATAAGGCTGTAATGTAATAAAATGAGGAAGAACTGTGAATACTTGGAGTGTAACTGCTTGAATAAATTGTATCTTGACTCACCTGAGAATGGACAGGGTCATGTGAGCAGGTATCAGGTGATTCCAGACCATTTAGCAGAAGAACTTCATGCTCTTTAAGAGGTGAAGAAACAAGAGACTCCACCAACCTTGGCAGATCAGGAGACACTGATGCCAGCTTCTAATAACGACAACAATATTAGAAAAATATTATTTTTATCATATTTATAATTATTAATAATATTGTCATTATTGTGTTTGTTGTTGTTATTATTAGTATCATTATATTATTATCACTGAAATTATCAATATTATTATGAATTTTAATAATTTAAATATTTACTATAGTAATCACACAAAAGCATAAGTGCATCACCCACCTGAAAACAGCTCTTGTCATTGTGATCAGCACTTGGATCCAAATTCACAAAATTGATCTGCACACACACACGCACACACACACACACACACACACACACACACACACACAGACAGAGAGAGATAGGAGGTGGCAGGATATCAACAAACCTCCTGTCCCTCGACCGCAGATGTCCTCCAGACTGTGTCCCCATTCCAACCCCCTCTCCCAAATTTCTGTCCCACAACCCATGTCACACAAACCCAGATTGAAAAATAAAATAAGTTTTAGGAACAAAATAATAAAATACTCTAGTATGAATATTTCTTTAATAAAGATATATTTTAGTCTATATGGTTTAATTAGTTTGAATATTATAATTATATGGTTGTATTACAATATAATGGCAACAAAAACTAAAAAATTTGATAAATAAGGCAGAAAAAATGAAATAAACAAGAAGACTGTAGCACATAATAGAAAATGAGAAAATGGGAAACAAAAAAACAAACCAAACCAAAGGAGAGGTCAGAATCGAACAAGAATGAGTGTTGGGTTTAATGCCAAGGGCCCATTTAACCTTTGTACTGCGTGTATCTAAAAATGTTCCTCCACTGGGACGTCCTGTCCCATCTACAATGTCCGACTGAACTGATGAAAAAGGACAGAACAAGAAAACATAGAAGACAGAAAAGAAAGGAAAGGGTAAAATAGTTGCAAAATGGTTGTGTCTCAAATCGACATATTTACACTTTTCCCTTCTTCGCCTCCTCTGTCCTTCAGAGCAGATACACACTTCATCATTTCTCATCATCTGTGGCTTTGTGTGTGTGTGTGTGTGTGTGTGTGTGTGTGTGTGTGTGTTCATGGTTCAGTGGGTACTTAACGATGCACTGATTTCACACCTGTGCTCTCGAATACAATCTCAACAACCAATCAGGTTCCTTAACCTTGACCTTCACATAATCAACTGAGAAAATTAACAACAATGTAGAACCAGTGTAAGTGGAACTCTGTGTGGGTACCTGGGCCCATTCGTTTTATGAGTGGGGTCCTTAATGCAGGTAAAGTAAGAGCGCCCCACCAGAAATTGAGTCAAATTGAAAGTAAACAAAACGTAAACCATATAAAAACATATATTTATATTCAAATGTTCTACGTCCTGACTTACATAATTAGCTACACTTAGATTAGATCGTAATGACATTAATTACCCATGTTTGGCTCGTCAATGAGGTAGTGATTAGTTTAGGAATATTATTAAACAATTCTGAAGCAATCATGGGCTCAAAACTCAACAAATCACGGTTTCTCTAGTCAGCTGACTCAAGTTCAGACAATGGTGCTAATTGTGGTCTTCAAAAAAGAGGAAAGCTGTTAAATGATATCAAAGCAATTCCATTTCACAGTTATCAGAGTCTGAAAAACTGAGCTGGATGATTTAAAAGACCAACAAAGCCCTCTGATTTGAGTCCTTTCATGTTAACAAGAAAGACAAAACACAATCCTTATATAACAGCAAATGATGTGCAGGAAGGTTTACTGAACACACAGGAGTGGTGATGCACTGCACGTGTATAGAAGAAACACCAAAATAAAATCTATGAAGTACGAAACATTGCATGGATACAACAAAGGTCATTTAACTGTTTTGAGCTGTTTTGGTAAATTTCTACCACAATAATTAAAACACAGACTTAAGGAGGATTTTTGGAAGAACCGTGATTCATATTTCTGCAGTTCTAGACATTGAGGTGCATTACAGCTGTTATTGAAGTTTGTAAGAAAACTAAATACATCAGATGCTGGATGTTTGATTCAGGCAAAGAAAGGAAAAATAGAAAAACAAACTAGGCTAAAGTTAATCTACTTAAACATAAACATAATAAAATGTTCAAGAGGTCAAATACTACTACTAAATAGTACTCGTGCTCTAAGTTAGTACTGCATGTGATGAGATTTATTTAGTGTTTAATAGGTTAGAAAATGGATTTGTTTGGTCTGAAAATGATTTCTGCTTCATAATTTGTTCATGTCTCTCAGGACTGAAGTACAATGACGAACCAGCTCCAGTAACACTCAGTAAGACTTTCCTCCTCTCACAGCTCATTAACGCTCGTTAGTTGTAAACGTTAGGCTAATGAATTTATGCGCTATCAAAACGCAACTGTTAGAAAATATGAACAGTAATTCTACTGAAGTGAAACTGACGGAGATTAGATTTTATTGTTTATTTATGGCTCACTGCATCACACTGATTAGATCCAAAAACACTTTCCTCACTAACGCGACTCCTCATCCACATGATGAATAAATCCTCAGCAATATAACTTATACATCTGTGGAAAATACACCAAAAAGTTTACACTCACAAGGAATGTGATTAAGAGTTTTCATGAATTTGTAAAAATTATTATTCATTTTATACAGTTATACATTCCTACAAAATGAAAGACAAAAAGAAAGAAATATAATATTTATAAAAGGAATGTAATTCTAGCTCCTGTCCTGCTTTATTTCATATCTATTTTTAATATACTCCATAATGCAATAAAATTACAAGCCGACATGCTAATATCACACACTTCAGTTTGGATAGTTAGAACACAGCCAATGAAGTAAGAAAACCAACCCATCAGTCTCAACCCATCAAGAAAACATGTGAGATCCAAGAGAACATGTGAGATATTCTCGAGGTCAGCAGTCCCTAACCTTTCCCCGCAACCATGGACAGGGTTTATATAAGCTATACTTTGATGATTAAAAATGAATTTACAATTACTACTAACTAAAACTAAATTACTATAATGAGACACTGCTCCCACCTAGGGGAATAGGAGACAATAACACCAGATGTAGGTTGGAAATGGATGTTTCCTTTGCTGAAGTAGAAATCTGTAATTATTTATTCTTTCCGTGTGGCCCGATAATAAATGACCCACGGACCGGTATCAGTCTGTGGTCCAGTGGTTTGGGTTAAGTGCTCTAGTTGATGTGTTCTCAGTCAGCTCAGAAAGAAGAGAGAACTAATTTTTCTTTTAAATGGTAACGAATGTAAAACAGATCTATTCTAACTCTGCGTGAGAAAACAACCGAGAGATTTTTCTTCTCCTGTCCAACTGATTAATGAGATTCAGAGCAGGAAGAAACGAGAGAATGGACAGAAATGAAAAAGACTGAACAGAGAAATTATTGTCTCCTGCGAAATGTCACAGACAAAACAGTTTAAATCATTTATATCAGTGCTTGCAACTATTGACATTCACCTCATACACGATACGACCAAAAGTATTTACACCTGTGTATGAGTCAGGCATCCCATTTCAAAACAAAAACGTACTAAAATACAGTGACCTCTATGGGACCCTTTCAGCTAGAACAGCCATTCTTTTGTTTGTTTGTGAGAATTTGTGCCCATCCAGTCAAAAATTCTTTAGTGTAACCATGCACCGATAAAGGAAGATCAGAGCCGACAAGTCACGATTAAAGTGCCCTTGAGGCACCCAACCCCTAACTGCTAGTGTTCACCAGCCATCATGTATACAATATATTTCCAGATATTATATTGAAATAATAAATTGAAGGAATCACTAACTTGCTTCACTTGTAAGCATCTCTAAATGCATCTGTAATTAATGTGAATAAAAGTCAGTAATGAAAGTAAAATGAATAATAAACTTCTCTAAAAAATCATGTATCCTTATGTGTGCATGAGCTTGTGTGTTTTAATGTGTGTGTGTGTGTGTGTGTGTGTAGTTGGCAGTGTGTGTTGAGCAGTTGGTGTGTGTGGGATTAAAGTCTCAGTGTGAAACTCTGTGTTAGTGGATCATACTGCGAGCGAGAGCATCTAAAAAAGAAAAAAAAGAACAGCTCTACCAAACCATCCTGAACACTACAGAACCCTGAACCATCCAACATAACAAAGGAGAACACTACAGAACCCTGAACCATCCAACATAACAAAGGAGAACACTACAGAACCCTGAACCATCCAAAATAACAAAGAACACTACAGAACACTGTACCATCTAAAACAATCAACCTGAACACTACAAGACACGGTCCCATCCAAAACAATCAACCTAAACACTAGGGAACCATGTACCATCCAAAATTACAAAGGAGAACACTACAGAACCCTGTACCATCTAAAACAATCAACCTGAACACTAGGGAACCCTGTACCATCCAACATAACAAAACATGAGACAACCATTTACACAAAACTCAACATAAAACACAGTACATGTATAACATTTAAAGAACTCAACAGAACCCAGCATGTTCTCTGTATTTCTAATAAAATGTCAGATTGTGTATTATCCAGTCACATATGTTCACTGAGGCCAAGTACGATGCTTCAGGTTTCTTTTGGTTTCTAGATCTATAGGTTCTAATGTGTGGGAATTAGACTTACAATGCACCCCCCATCATGCTGGTCCTCGAGGAATCTGACTCTGCAGAGCGTCTTATCATTCTTCAGCCAGTAATCCGATGAGTCTAATACACTGTTAGTGCACAGAACCTAAACACAACACACAAACACACAAACACACACATTCACACACACACACACACACACACACACACACACACACACACAGACGTGGTTAATTTCACTTTTATTAAATGCTGTTTGCTATTATTATTATTATTATTATTATTGTTGTTGTTGTTATTGTTATTATTAAATCTAAATAATTTTATATCTCCTAGAATGAAAAAGGTGATATTATTCTTTCAGGTAACTGAAATTTCCTTTTGTGCATTTAATTAAATATAATTCAAATATTCAAATATTCAATAAAAATAATATTTACAACCTAAAATAAAAAGTTGTAGTACAATAAAACAGATTTTAAATCATCACGGGAAGAAACTACATAAAAAATACAGACATTTCTTTATTAAACAAGAACACGCAAAGTATGTGGACTCTTACATCTCTTTCAGAAATCCAACGTGTGTGTGTGTGTGTGTGTGTGTGCTTATAGCCCTACATTGTAGCTGATAGAGATCCTTAATCAGAGCAGTGAACATCAGATTATCTATGATGTTTCAGATCTGATGGTATTAATAGATGACATTTTTTTTCTGACGTTTGGATGATGCAGCATCTGTTGTGTGAGCGGCTGTAATTCACTTGAGCAAAATCAATAACGGAGAACGAGTTAGCCATAAAGTGAGAACAACAAGAAACGCTAAATGAGTGCACCGAGTCCGAGCTAAATCCAATCACCGAGTGAACCCATTCAAGCATTACATCTGAGCATTCACTGAACCCCCAAACACACACACGCACACACACACACACACACACACACACATACAGATATACACACACTTCATACATTTAGGACATTTTACAACTGAACTAATACTTCAACAGTTTATTTAAGCATAAATAAACATTCATTTTAGTTTTATCCATTTTTGTATTGTCCTGAATAGAAGCTGCTCAATTCCCCTTTGTCCCCTTTCCCCTTTTTCTGCTGGTGGCATCACACCAATGTGAAGAGCCACAAGTGGCACAGAAGAACCACAGGTTAGAACAAGCTTCTGTGACAAGCCAGTGACAATTATGGGGAGAATCTCAGTAGGTACTGAGGACCACATTACACCTACCGTATTCTTCCACTATTCATGGCAGCACCTTGACCAAACAGTAGGAGTCACTGTCATAGAAGTGAGTGTCATATCTGCCCTGCCGTCCCTCAAACGCTCACTAACAGAAATTCAAGAAATCAGCTACACAATCACAGATCCCACAATGCACAGCAACAAATCATTTTGTTGATGCAATCAAATCAGTAGAAATCAAACATGATTGCTGTTGCTTCAGCTTGTGTATTGTTATTTGTTCAGAGAAATTCTCTGTGCATAATGAACTAAAACGTCCATTACCTGAATCTGAATGTAGCTTTCTTTATAGAAAAAAATTGGTCCCAATTTCACCACCAAGAATGTATGTTGGCAGATCTGATAGGTCACACACATCAGCTCAGAATAAGGAGGGTGGCTGGTCATGTGACTTCCAATAAAAAGGTGTCTGTGTGTGTGTGCATGTAGAATTCTGTTGTTATATAGTCAAACACAAAAACTGATCATTTTGAAGTGGTCTCTTGTTTTTTTTCCACGACTATTTATAGATATTATTTTTTCTCATCGCTGAATCACCTCCACTCTCCTGAGAGTACACGTCTGACCCCTGAACAAAGGCCCAGAATATACCAAACTGTCCCTGTCACAGGTGCCCTTACCGGGAGCCTCGAGAGCATGACACAGGAAGGAAAATCAAATACAATACCACATGCTACAGACATCAGCCTTAATGAGCTATGATCTGATTGCTCAGGTGTAAGGACATGATCTGTAACACTGACCACGCCCTGAGCCGGGACGCAGCTCACAGGCAGCCATAGGCACCTATCCTCTTAAAATATGTTATTTCCTTAAATAAATGTCTTTTTGTCTTTTCAATGCTTAGACAATAGTGTAAAACCTACACCAGTCATACTTGTAACTTTATATAGCTTTTTGAATTTAAATGTGAATTTGTGTGTGTGTGTGTGTGTGTGTACTATTGACACAAGCTCTTTGTGAGAATGAGTCTCTTTTACACACTAACACATTAACACACACACACACACACACACATGCATGCACGCACACACACTTATGTACTTACCTTCTTGTATGCTGAGATTGAAGCTCTGATGCCAGTTTCACTTTTAAATCCTTCAGTTTCCACTAAATCCTCAAGCAGAGCAGCTGGCTGGAAATTCCTGCACAAATAATAATAATAAATCAAATATTGCATTACATATAAATACATTCACAATTAAGCCAGCTTTATGCTGTTCAGGTATAGCAGGATTGGTTTCCCCAGGTAACAATACACGCTAAATGGACAAAATTATTGGTACACCCCTTGTAATTTTTAAGACAGCTTTTAAGAGGTGAACTAATTATATGGTTGCTACTGCATAGTGAAAGGTCAGGGAAGAACCTTTTTGGTTCCAGGATGACTGTCCCTGTGTATAAACCTCATTTTAAAGAAACTCCAGCAGCTTGCACAGATCTTGGATCTCAGCCTCACTGAGCAGCTCTGGAATGAACCAGAACATCTTGACTAACATCAATCACAAGGCAAACAGATGTTTTTTGCTGCTCAGATCCACTTAACATTTACAAAGTGAACCTGTGCCCACCGTAGCCTCCAGTTTCTGTTCATGGCTAACAATGATTGAACCCAGTGTGGTCTTCTCCTGTTGATGCTCATGTGAACACCAAGGTATTGGTGGGTGTGTACGTGTGTGTGGGTGTGTGTGGGTGTCAGTGTGTAGGATTTTATACACTGTATTGCTTTATGACTGACTAATTTACATGAATCATGTACATGAATGAGCAGATGTACCTAATAAAGTGTGTGAGCATATTATGCTGGTGAGAGATATGTGTTTTAAAAGGGTGTCAAAAACAAGAATAATATTCATGACACTTTATGAAGAAAAGAAACCTGATAAAGAGCTGAGAGCAGACATGTGACAAGTCTGTCAGGATTTGACAGATTTAATTCCTCCTTTGTTTTTTTCTGATGCACAACACACTTTTTCCTTAATATTTTAACCTAACTATGATTAGAAAACAGATTTATAAAAATTAGAAAAACAAAAGACAACTGCAAACTGCCAAAATACCAATAAAATTAGCTTAAGAACAAAACCTTTCAAAGAATGATGTGGATTTTATAAACTCTTGAACAATGGCACATTTTGTTGGCTTTTGGATTACATCTGAATATTCAGAACAAATTCCACTCAGCAGTAGTCAATCAGAATCTGTAATAAGGGCTCAAGAGGTCTTGACACAACGTTAAATTGCATGATGGAACGTTGTACAATAGCACATTCATCATCTCAGATGCTGTCTGTATATTTGTGACCCAGAAGAGAAAATGAACAAATTAAATTTTAAAACTTCTATCCATTTTTCAGTTCAGCTCAGTTCATTTTCTTTGACCCCTTACCCTAATCAGGGTCAGGAAGGGGTGCTGGAGACTATTCCAGCTCTTCACTGAGCACAAGGAACACGGTAACACCCTGGATGGGGTGCCGGTCCATTGCAGGTATCTACAGGACAATTCAGTGTCTTCTGAATTGTCCTGTAGATACCAACTTAATAGCATGTATTTGGACTGTGGGAGGAAACTGGTGACACTTACCACAGTGTAACATCTATGTGCCAGAGAAGGACATACACAGTATGAGGCTAAAAGAGCTTTAATGACCAAATGAGCTTTAATGTAAATGATAACAGAACAAACATCCAAAAGGAAGGGAAAGCTAAAATCATAGACAAAAGGGAAGGCAAAAAGTCAAAAACCAGAAAGATCAATGGTGATGATGATGACCATCATTATCATGCACTGATAAACAGAAGCTATACTTCACAAAGAACCAGAAGAAACAAACAGTTCAAACAGACAAAGGAACAGGTGCAAACTATCAGCAATTAGTTGAAACCAATCTGGAACAGGCTGCCCTGCTGCATGTGATTGGTCATGAGATCCCCTAAGGTACCCTGGGAAATGGAGTGTACCCATGTTACACCCATATGTACGTGCTGTCATTCATGCAAGGACAATTTCTTACTGGTGTAAGTCGGGTCAAAACACTGTCATTGGTAAATTCTATAAGTGAATTCCACACATTCGTGAATTAATGTGAGTTCGGTTCAAAGGGAAAAATCCTGAACATCTGCAAATCCTGAAACGCTGTATATCCCGTTCATCTACTAGCAGATAAACACATATGGAATTCTTCTTCCTATTACTCGCTTCTGCTGGGATTAATGTAAACACATATGGAATTAAACCTCCTGTTACTCACTTCTGCCTGGTTTCACTAAATTTATAATCTAAACACAAATAATGAGGTTTAAGTCATGTTCATCAGTTCCATTCCCTCTCACTCATACACTGCATGGCACAAAGTGTTTGGATACCTGACCATGAGCTTGTTGGACTTTCCACTTTAAAACAAGTGTTATTAAAGTAGAGCCATGTGTGTGAGATGTTTGCAGCTATAATGTATGGTTGTGATGAAAAGTCTCGGAGGATGTTCCAGTTCCTTCAGCAGTTCAGTGGGGTGAAGTCAGGGCTCTGTGCAGGACCCTGGAGTTTCTTGGAATCAAACTTCATTTTATGTCTTTGCACAGCTCGTTTTGTTTACATGGGGCAGAGTCATCCAGGAACAGGAAAGGTTCTTCCCTAAACTCTTGCTGCACAGCCTGAATTACATCATTTCCTTTATATAAAGTCTTAAATAAAACAATCTGAGCTAATTTCCCACTGACAAATTAAATCAATAAGTCAAATCATTTCCTAAACGTTTGTCCATAAAGTGTGTACATGTTCTCTCGTTCTCATTTCTTCACCTCCTCTGAGGTTTCTCAGTTTGTGTTGATCTTGGCATCGAGGTGAAGATTTAAGACTTAATTAAACGTTCACACACCACCTACTCACTAAATGTGAATGGTGTCACAGGCAGGAAACCAAAACGTGTATAAAAAAAGCAAACCACTTGTAAAGCATCTTAAATTTTTTATCATTATTTTTATACTTAGTATTATTCATGATATCAGTGTTATTTGGGGCGATCAGTTTCCTTTCTGTGTGGAGTTTGCATTGGAGTGCTAGTCCCAAACCCAGATAAATGAGTTGGGTTGAGTCAGGAAAGGCACCTGGTGCAAAAAACTGTGCCAAATCAATAATGTTGATCATGATGCACTGTGGCGACCCCTAATGACTGTAGTGAAACAATGTTTTATTTATATGACTAAGAAAAAGAAGAGTTAGATTTTTTTTGTTTGTTTATTAGGATTTTAATGTTATGTTTTATACAGTCCCATTGTTATTCATTTCTCAAGGTTCATGAAGGTTCACACAAACAAAGGGAGAACATGCAAACTCCACACAGAAAGTTCCTGGACCGACCCACCTGAGGATCGACCCAGGACATTCTTGCTGTGAGGCGACCCACTAAACCACCAAGCCGCCCTTTTAATTAATAGTATTTCATATATTAACTCAAAACTTCAAATAACTGTTTATTATTAAAGAAAAAAAAATTCTCTTTTTCTTTCAGACCAAAAGATTCCTATTTTCCATTAAATCAAGATCACGAATTTTAGTTACGTCAAAAATTGGAATTTCGGAAAGACGCACCTGCTCCTGCTTTTGTCAGCCTCTAAGCCTTGTGATAAGATATACCTTAACTGACTGTGGACAGTTCTAGCTCAGCAGCAGATTGATGGCAGA
>JAYDZF010000007.1:1965504-1976245 GCA_034509105.1 Microcambeva barbata | reverse complement strand
ACACACACACACACACACACACACACACACACACACACACACACACACACACACACACACACACACACACAGACAGATAGGGTTTTATCTGATCTTTAAACCCCTCGTCACTTCTCTCGTGTTTTGGTAACAAAACATCCTTTGCAAGACCACAGACTCATTTGCGAAACAAGAAAACCAGAACAACTTAAAAGACTCCCAGTGAAAGAAAAAAATGTTCCTATGTGTTCCTAATAAAGTGACCGAAGGATGGAATCCACAATCACAGCCAGGGGTTCTCTCTCTCTCTCTCTCTCTCTCTCTCTCTCTCCCTCACATACAAACCAACCAATAAAATTCCCCAACCATTGACCGAATTCCAACCTCCTCATAACCTTACTACTGCGAGTAACACACACACACACACACACACACACACACACACACACACACACACACACACACACACACACACACACACAAAGAAATAGAAACAAACAAACTCATTCACCTGTACAGTGAGTGATCAGTGTGGTGTGTTTTAGGTGATGGATTATCTTTTGGAATTAGAATGATGAAGCTCAGATAAGTTAAAGCATGATTCTGTGTGTGTTGTACGTTCAGCATGAACATCTGGAGATCATTAAACAAGCAACACATGGAAGCAGAGCCCATTCACCACCATTTATCTTCTGTACCTGTTCTGTTCCAGTTCCGCAACTGCTCTGTACCCGGTTCTGTACCCGGTTCTGTACCCATTATCTGTTCTTTCCTGGTCTGTATCTGTTCTGTAATAGCGGTGGTATATTTAGCCTTTTTTAATGTCCAACTCATTACTCATTCAACAAACTCATTCAACAATGTTATTTGCTAACTGGGCTTAATTAAACTTGACACACCCAGACTTCATTACTGCAGCCATGATGAATCTAAGAAAAGGGTGACATAGTGAAATTAAATCTTTGAGACTTTAACAAACCACAATAAGTGCTTTTTAACTGAAGAACAAAAGTTTCTTAAAATGGTCTACACCATAATGGGTGTAACGTTTCTTAAGTGCACAAATAAGAGAAAACCCAAGATCCTCAACAGTGATGTATTATTTATATACTGATTGCAGCATTTATTAAACTAATAGATAAAACATATGACTGGTAGGGATGTAACACCTGAGACACGATTAGACACAGTTTTTCCAATTTTTCTCTACAAAATTATTTTTTTATTATTATTCCTCTTTAAAATAATATAACTGTATGTGTGATTAAATAAATAATGCCCTTTTAATGCTGAGGTAGGTACAAACTATGCAAATCAATGAATTACGGCAAATTTGGTTAGAAATTCCCAAAAATGGCAACCACTTACATCAACCGGGTGAGGAGTACAACATTAAGCACCCACTAACTAAACCTGGTGGAGGGTTAAAAGTCAGGCTGTTGCACAATTGTTATATTCCAGTGTGTTAAATGTTTATAAGAATACATTAATTGTTAATAGTTAAGAATAGATCTTTGTGAGGAGTTACTCACTGGAAGTCCATTGGTTTAAAATTTTGGCCCATGATGGTGCAACCCAAACTTAGCTAAACATCTATATAATAATGCAAAAATCACAAAGCACAAAATGTTGTTGCAGCCCATAAATGTTGAGACATTATTATCTATTTAAAATGATATTCTGTTTTAGATCGCATGGTCTATAATGAGCAAAGAAGCTAATGCAAAATTTCAAGATCCAGGTTGGACAGGATGACACAGATTGAGCAAATGAAGCTGCTGCATGAACAAAATGAGCCCCATGTTGGGTCAAGTTCCCCATTTGGGCAAAAGGTTCCAGTTAAAGCAGGATGAGCCTGGTTATTTTGGGTAGGGATCCGATCAGGGAGAGGAACTTCGAGGTTGTGTTCATTAATGCTTTAGTATCAATATGCAGGATCCCCCAGGATCCTCAAAACTTTTTAATGAAGCCCAGTTTGATTACGCAATCGCCGGAACCAATCGAGTTGAAGGCCGAAATGGAGCCGGTTCTTCTGTCCTTATACGATTCAACCCGATTAATCGAGAGAGAAAAAATCTGCGGTTCTCAGATACGCTGTACAGCAAATAATCCGGATGTGTGTGTGACAATGTAAACGGAACAAATCCGGATTATTCGCGAAGTTTAAATGAGAGTAAAATGTGATTTTACCTGCAGTCTCTCAGTCGCGGGTTGCCACATCGTAGCGCAATAAACAAACCACCGCCAGGTTCCTACTGATCACATCTGCGGGAGGAACCGTTTTGTCTTTCGGCTCCGCGACCCTCCTGGTTCTGCTCCCGGTTCTCCTGTTGCTGGTTCTTCTCCTGGTTCTCAGTTGAAGTAAAAAGAGAGAAAGTGAGGAGCAGCGGTGAATTCCAGCGGTGCAGCAAAAGAAAGAAGCTCCGCCTGCACAAACATACACAACCACCTACAGATGGTCTTTCTCTCAGCGTCCAGCAGAGGGCGCGCACGACTTCGCGGCTCTGTCTCAAACCCACTCTGATGCATCCTCACCGGCAAAATGGTTACTATGGTAGGGCACTAACTTAGGACACTATTTAGAAAACCAATATGCTATTTGAAACCAAGCGTACCTCCTGTATCGAACATAAATCCTGTTATTGTCCAGGATTACAGTTTGTACGTCATTATAATTACATTAAAACAAAAAGAATGACATATATTAAAAGCAGAAAATATAGGGCACTTCTGAAACAAACAAATAAATAAATAAACAAACAAATAAAAATAGATCTTGAGTTCACTTTCATAAAATGGTCACTTACTCGCCCATTCCACCTATTGACGCTGATCTAAATTGCAGGCCCACATTGGGGGCTATAAAAATGAAGCTAAAATCAAAAACTGAAATGTAGTTTTAACCAGGAAAATTACTATAAAATAATCTTTACAAATTAACAAAATCACTGAAACATGCAACTGAACCAAATGAAATTTTTAACCAAGTTAAACGAACCTCAATGCAGTGGCAATTGATTTTTATACTCATCATGTCCACTGGAGGGCGCAGCTGCCCATAAAGCCGTGTCTAAAACCCAAACAGTTTCTCTACATCACTCCACGCGTATTAGCACTATAACACATGTTATAACACTTGTTAGAGCACTCCAAACACAACCATAGCGATTTGAAACAGCATGACTTCGTCGCAATCACTAATATCTGGTGTCTTGTCGAATCTTGCTGCATGTTACTCGAGTGTGTTAACATTTTACGTTGCTATGGTTGCCAAACTTAATCTTAAGGTTCTACAGACATGCAAAAGGTTTTGACCAAGTTAAACATAGAGCATAATTCAGTTCAGAACACTTTCATTTCTTCAGTCATTCCATCTCTCTCTCTCTCTCTCATTCGTTCTACTATAAATGAATACTTCTAACATAGAGAAATAAGAGTAAAACGACTTCAACAAGTCCCATAACAGGCACACCAGACAGATTAAAGTGGTTTAGAGTTGGTATTTATTTTAGAAAAACAACGTTATAAAATATGATACTGAAATCATTAAGAAACTGCTAAATCAGAATGAAGATTTACCAAGTAAACAGAATAACACCATTTTCTGTAATAATGCAAGACATGAACACAAATACACTGAAGCATTCTGAAATACATTGTAAATACTTTATTTTACTTTATAGTTCTATCAGACTCTGTTTGTAATAGAACAGATTTGTATCTGCCATCTAAACACTTGGTTATTGTTAGCCTGTCAGAAACCGACTGATGGAATTCTGCAAAAACAATCCTTTATTAAATATACGTTAAATAATGTGCTACTGTTTGGTGAATGAACAGTGAACAATAGTAACTAAATGGAAGGTTTGATTTGGAATATCTGATCTATCAGTGGATGCATGTGTACAAGCCCATAGTGGGTCCTACAGCCCAGTCTAAAGGTAAAACCACCTTCACAGAAATATTTTAATATGCTTTCCTGTCAGGGCGATTTGGGTTGGGTGTGGCCTCTCTAAAAGCCACGTGCAAAACATTCCTGACTAAATGTTGCCATAATGTTGTTGGAAGTTCTGAACTGAATTGAATCATTGTTAATGTGGAAACGAGCCTTGGAACTGTTGTACTTCTGGTTCAGTTCCTGTGGTCTGCACTTTAGGCAACCAACCTGCAACCATTAGAGATCCATGAAGTAAAGCTTAAGTTAAAGGTTTATATTAACTTGTGTGTATTTCATGGCAGATTTAGTTTGTTATGCTTCTAGGCTGCTGAACATCAAACATCAGCCAAGCTTTAAGCAGCAGATTTTGGAGCACACAGCAAAAAAGTCTAACTTTTTGTTTGCAGAGATAATAAAGTGCAACCTATTATATGCTGCAATGGACTGCCCCGTCCATTAATTAATAATTAATAATTATAGATGTGAGTAACAGTAAATAAATGTTTTAACTTTTTTATTTCGTACAATTTGTAGTTGGTTCTCAACATCAATCTGACCTCACTTGACCCACCCACCCACCCCCAAAAAATAAAATAAAATAAATTAAAAATAAAATAAAATAAAAAATATGATGATCCACTATTATTGTGACTGTTATCTATTATTTACCCTTTTTTACTCAGACGTTATTCATACATGATAGATTTAATGTGTGATTCAACTGTTGAAGCTTATTAAAATCATAATAAATTAAATCTGATTTATTAAATCTCTTCAAGTCCCTACAATAAATGTGCTTAATGTGCAAATAGCAACACATACAAACACACAGTATATTATATTAGAGTATATTCACATTAATACTGGAATATTGGTCTATATAACGTGCTAGAATGTATAAGAAATGCACCCTGTAGATCATGAATAAAGGCTGAGAAGCTGCTGGACAGACTGAGATTTACACAAACACAGTTCCATTTACTTTCAGAAACCACCCCCTTTCTCTCAAAATAACTGTCTGAGTTAGCAAAATGACATCCATCCAACTTCAAAACCGGTGAAGAAGTGGTAAAAGTTGTAAAGTGGGTGAAGGAGCAGATGGGGTGAGGGTGCATACAGAGGTAAACTCAAGCATGATTCCTGGTGTTGAATTGATCATTTCATTTGAATATGGATTTGCCTATAAAGAACTTGAACTCCATCTGTGATCGAACCATCGCTTCAGATTTAAAAAGTGACACTGGTTCTGCTCAAACATGTTGTTGATCTCCTAATCGTGAGTGCTGCTTCCTCCATCTTTAGAACAACACAACATGAGCAGCACAAGTAGATGTTCATCACATATTAAACCAACAGTGTAAGTCATATTCACTTTAACCTTTATTAATACTTTATTTTTTAATTACATTTACATAAGAGTTTGCTTAGAGCAGCTAACAGAAACAGTGCTACATCTGATAACTTCTGATCTGTAGAAAGCATTCCATCATTTAGCTTTCATTCAAAAGCTTTTACAACATTAGACTACATTTATTACACTGATCCCAGACCAGCTAACACTTCCAAACACCGTGAATGGCAAGAAGAAAACAGAGGAACCTGAGAGAGGATTTCTCCAGCAAAAAAAAGAATAAATAATAAATAAATTAACAAGGCAGTATGTTAATAGGTACAGCACAATAACTGAAGCTTTAAAATGTACACTGTATAGCCAAAAGTATGCAGACACCTGACATGTTAGACATTATATACATTCTTTTTCAGAAAGGCTGTGTCTGTGGTTTATGTTGCACTATAGGAGGTTTCTACATCATAGTCCTTTCTGAATAACTAATACAGAATATATTGTAGGGTTTAGTGAGTGGAGAACACAAAACAGAAGAACACAGAACAGCAGAATCTCATTTACATCAGAACCACAGAAACCAGCCAAACAAAACATGTCACTTAAAAAGCGTGTAATAAATGATATAACTGCACTTAATACTTTTCAACTAGCAGGATTAGCACACGAGACTCCAGCGACTCTAAAACTACGTCAACAGTCCACATTTTACCACAAATTCAGACGGTAACTGCCTGCTGCCTAAACTCTAAATGCTCTTCATGATCATCAGAGTAAAAGAGGCTGTGTTCCAAATGCTTCACTTCAATGAACATGATTTTAAACATGTGCAATAACTAGGGATCTAATGATGCACTACGAGACAGTTGCTCATCAAGTCATGACATGGCATGATTCAAACTGAACACACAGCCCAACAGTGGTTTGGTTCTTATTAAGGGTTTTAATAATGTATTTGAAATTGTTTCTTTCATACCAATGAAATCTCCTCAGACAGTAGTGTGGCCCAAACGTATGTGGCCCAAATAAATCTGTAATTATCCTGTAGAGCTGATCTAATCAGTTCTGAGAAGGAAATGTCTGTGCTCTCACCAGCTTTCCTTATTTATCACATATACATAAATAACAAGCGGCATGGTGGCGTAGTGGGTAGCACTGTTGCCTCACAGGGAGAAGGCCCTGGGTTCGATCCCCAGGTGGGGCGATCTAGGTCCTTTCAGTGCGGAGTTCGTACGTTGTCTGTGTGTTTCATCCGGTTACTCCGGTTTCCTCCCACAGTCCAAAGACATGCTACCAGGTTGACTGGAGACACTGAATCGTTCTGTAGGTACCTGGCACCCCATTTAGGATGTTACCTTGTGCCTTGCACCCATTGAAGAGCTGGGGATAGGCTTTAGCCTATCCCCAACCCTAATTAGGATTAAAGACAATGAACTGAACTGAACATAAATAACATCCTAATGCTGTCTTCGAATTATTACTAGAAATATGTTCAGAGCTTTAATACCAATATATGATATTAAAATGAAAACAGGCGAGATGTGTACAAGCCGCCGAGTGTGATGTACTTTTTAAAATAAATGAATTCATGTTAATAATTTTAGCAAAGCCGTCACAAAGCATTGCAGGAGAGCTGCTAATAATGTGCAGTATTTGGAACACTGCCGTAGCTATGGCCTGTAATACAGCACTGTAGTGTAGATGACTATGGTTAAGTGTGCAAACTATAAACATTCATTTATATTTCTGTTCTGTTTATTCACGCTGATGTTTAACAATATATAATATTTATGATGATTAATACAGAAATCTACTCTAGATTCCAATCTTCACATCGACTTCTGATAAAATAGAGCTATTAAATACCAAAGTTTATCTATTTTACTAATTTAAATAATTAATTCTGTATTAAAAGTTTGTCATAGGGAACCATCAGTGTGTGTCTGTGCATGTGTGTGCTACAGATCTTTAGTTTTGATAAGTGTGACAAGCGGTTTGTCATCGGCGCTATAATCGTCATAGTGGATGGGTGTGGCATCGTACATGGCAGAACGAGACTTCTTCCCAAATCTGAAAAAAAAGAAAAAAAGAAAAATCAAATCAATAGACCTTTTCTTTACTGCATGGCGGTTTTGACTTTACAATTAATAAAATGACTTTTGTAATTTTCCACAATTAAAATTCACAAAAAAACATGCTTGATAATGCTTAAAATTAGCTTGTTGTTTATTCTGCTAGGATGCCAGATGGGCTTCTACACAACAAGTGCCAAAGCGGCCACTACTGGCTCACTGTGAGAGACATGGACGGGGCAATCTAACGTAAAAAGTAGAAATCAGCTCAGTGGACTTTTCACAACACTGTGGTCTAAAAATATGGGAGCACAGATAACAACACTTTATGTTGATAGTACCGGGCATGTCGTATGTTGGCGATGGCACTGCTGAAGTCACTGTTGATACTGCGGCAGTTATAAAACTCTTGGTAGGCGTGGCGAGACGAAGCCTGGTACTCGATACGGCTGATGCGGCAGATTCCCACGATGAGGATGATGAGCATGAGGATAAAGGCTACACACAGAGCACCGATGATGATGTAGAGAGAGTGACGAGGAACGCTAGGAAGAGAATCCACCACCCGAGATGCCTTCCACTGCAAATCTGAACACAGACAAGAGAAAACAGATCCAAAAATGCTAATTGTTCAAGCATAACTGTCCTTATAATTGTGGATGTGATCCACATTCCTGATTGGATGAAACTCTTCCAGTTATATCCGGGTTGGTTTCCGGACTCCTGGATTCCCAGCAGCAGTGGGTGAGCATACTTTACGTGTTTGTGTAAAAATATAATGTTAGACTCACGGATCTCACAGGCTCCGCCCACCCAGCCAGGTGGGCAGTGACAGGTAAAACCATTTGATTGGTCTGTACAGGTCCCACCATGGTGACATGGGTTACTCGCACACTCATTAACGTCGACCTCACAGGTTTCACCTTAAAGAGGGAAGTGTACGTGAGACACAATACACAAACACAACACACACATATGGGTACAAACACTTACCTGTGTATCCAGGAGGACATACACAGGTGGCATTACCACGCCCCTTCTCACAATTCCCACCATTCAGACACTGCTGCTTCATACACGGGTCCTTATAGATCTCACAGTGTCTCCCTACACACACATTGGAATACGCATGTATATAATAAACACACTGAATATTTCTATTATGGAAAGAGCATACACACCTGTGTATGCGGGGGTGCACACACACTCGTAAGCATTGATGAGATCTCTACAGGTGGCAAAGTTTAAACAGGGAGCGGAGAGACACTCGTTATACTCCTCCTCACAGTACAACCCATGATAACCTGTAAGAGAAAAGTGCATACGCTTACTAGCCACTTTTTTAGGAACACCTGTATCTGTGCTCATTCATGTCATCATTCATACACATACACACGTGATTGAGACGTTGTGGTTGTTGGTACCAGATTTATGTATTTATTAGGATTACAATCTTGACAGGACAGAGGTAGTCACTTGTGACACGATCCATTTATGTATCTCCAATTTACCAGGAAACTGGAGCTCCCAGAGGAAACCCATGTGTTCCTGTGTTCTCTGCAGTTTTTTGAAAGCTTAGAAAGACACGTGTGTATGTGTGAGACTTAAAAGAGACTTACCTGGTACACACAGACACCTATAGCTGGTCCCAACATTACGGCACACTCCATGTGCACACGGGTTAAGAGAGCAGAAATCGACAAGCTGACCACAGGTATGTCCAGTAAAACCAGGAGGACATGCACAGCTGAAGCTCCGCCCACTGGCCTGCAGGTAACAGGTCCCGTTATTGTGACACGGACCGGACACACATGGGTCGATCGTCACCTCACACGCACTGCCATGGAACCCTACAGAGAGACTTTCAGTGAGAAGTCTGGATTTCTGCTGAAGTTGCAGCCTCTCCAGAGAACACAGCAGAAGATTAAATAAGTAAGTAGGTGACACAGTTAGGAAGGACAGAAGGCAGAGCGAGAGCATAAATCAGGACAAAGCCCAAAAGAGTAGAACAGAAAGAGCATCAGGAAAAAAAGAATACAGCAAAACCCAGGCAATGTGTAAGCAAGCTGAGTCAGTGACTTTAACCATTAACAAAGACACATCAATAAAAAATACTGATTTACTAACAACTCACTGATTCAAACTGACTCTCAAAATGACTCACTTTAACTGATCTGAGTAAATATGAGACAACACCAAAAATTGTTTCTTTTAATTCCAAATTATGACTCAGTTTTAAGATTTGAATCGAGTAAGGTGAATCAAACTGCAGCATATTTAATCTAATACATTTCTGAATATGATTCACGTAAGTGACACATGTGAATCACTGTATTCCATGATCATTTAATCAGGATCATTACAGTTTATTGTAACGAGAGCTGTTATTGTGATTAACAAGGAGACAACATTAACAAATTTACTTAGCAACTCGCTGATCCAAACTGACTCACTTCAACTGATCTGAATCAAACTTTGCTATTTCTGAAGTGACACAAGTGAATCATCAATGTATTTTAGTGTAATTCTTTTAATGATTCACTGACATAAAAAAGATATTTTTTCTCTATTGTGACTGATTTAATTCTTCCGGATTCTTCTGATTCAGATTCATTTCATCTCCATGTAAGATGCATTCAATTCAAAATGAATAATGAATAATAAAAAAGAATTCTTCATTTTTATAAAAGTACCTATTATGGTCAAAATACTACTTCATTTGACTCACTTAATTACACACATATACACCAGGCTGTTAGCAAGTTGAACCTCTAAACACTAAATCAGATGCCATAAGTATGAATCTCATAATGACATGTTTGCCTGCAGATTGAGTTGTTGAGTCAGATGAGTCTTATGAAGAGAATGAATCATTTGTAATTCAGTGATGTCAGAGTTATCTACCTGTATGTTGGCATGCTTATTATTTTGAAAATCAATTGTTTGTGTGTTTTTTGATGTGTGTGTACCCTCTGTGCAGATGCATTGTGGCCCGTCTGGTGTGTTGGTGCAGGTTGCTCCATTCTTGCAGGGTTCTGAGGCACAATGATTAAACTGAAACTCACACGTCTTACCTGCAAATCCTACACACACAAGAATATAAACAATTTTCTCTCAAGCTACATGTTTTAAGATAAGTCATGCTTGCTGAAAATGGTTCAGACACACACACCTGGTGGACAGGTACAGGTGTAGTTGTGTCCCTCATGTCTCTGTGTGACGTCACTGCAGGTTCCATTGTTCTCACAAGGATTTGAATAACACGCATCAAATTCCTCACAAAATGCTCCCAAGTACCCAAACTCACACTGGCAGTAAAACATGCTCTGCAACACACACACACACACACACACACACACACACACACACACACACAAATCTCTCATCCTAATCCTAATTCACCTCTGC
>JAYDZF010000007.1:1926238-1937281 GCA_034509105.1 Microcambeva barbata | reverse complement strand
GCGCTACCCTTCTTCAACATGGCATCCACTGCAAATATACCCTCTCTAGGGAGACAGGGCATCAGCTCACTGAAACACACACACACACACTTTATGAGATGATACTAAAATAACACAAATAACGACAACAAATCTTCCAATAATTTACATAATCATAAACTAAATATCTTATCTTTTTTGGGATTCACCTTGCATTATTACACAGCTTAGATTGAACACATTTGTGGATGTAAGAGGAAACCTGAGCACCCAGAGTAAAACCATGCAGACATGGGCAGAACATGCTAACTGGGGATCGAACCCAGGACCTTCTCACCAAGTACACTACACTCTGAAACTAAATATGTCAACAGAAAACCTAATATGCAAATTAGATCAGGCAAGTGTATGTTCATGTGCAAGAAGCAAACTATTATTAAGTCACAGAGGCGATCATCAAAGCATCTCAGGGCCCTGCAACATCAAAAAGGAAACAGGTACCAGATAAGGGAAGTGAGCTCATAGAGCTCCTGAGGGCTTCTGGGTACGAGGTCGATCTGTTCCTGACAGCTCCCACTCGATGCTCCACACAACAGGAAACGTAACGTCTCTGCTATATCTGTGCATGCAAACACACACACACACACACACACACACACACACACACACACACACACACACCGTGAAATTCACAGACTTGTCCATCCCCATTACAGTGTGTGCAGGTGTGTATGAGACTCACTTTGCCTCATGAGCTGTACTGCGAGGGAGGGGCAGTTGGAGCACATGAGAGAGAACATGCGCACCACCATGATGAACATTCCTGAGCTGAGAACTGGTGGAGTCACCACTAACAGCTGCTGGATGTTGGTCAGTAGATCCCGTGATGCCACCTGCTGCAGCAGATTCTACAGAAATAAAAACACAATACCATTACTGATTCAGCACAGTGAAGGACTGATGCGCTCTACGCCAGGTCACGCGTCACATTTCAAGACCTGGGTCAAGTTTAGGGCTTTGTTCTTTCGTCCAAACACATGGGGGCACATCATGATGGAACTTATACATGTCAATAATTTTGTACACATCAGAATTGGGTGTGGCAGGAAGATTTGGACTCAATTACAAGTAGTGTCCACGTATTTTGGATCAACCAACAGGTCAAACCTGAGCTTCTGTGAAGTATTTTTAAAGCATCACTGATCATCTCACCTCCTCGTGCTGGAAATTATCCACCAAGCGGGCAAAACAGAGGCATGTGCTCTCCACTGACTTCTTATCCTGAAATAACAGAAGAGGAAACACGTCACATATCAGTCCTACCTAATCAGATTTAATTATTATACAAAAACTATTCTCCAGTCATCTAACCAATTAACTCAATTCTGGTGACCAGAACCTGCATTGATGCGTATGAGTACATAGAATCCACTCAACAGACACAGTGATGTCATTGGTTAATCTGATTGTTAACTCACTGTATAAACCTGCTGAGGGTGTACGTGTGTAAGTACATACCTGGTGTGTAAGTCTCTGGGTGAGCAGAGGCAGTGAATCGGCTACAAAGTGGAACTCATCAGGTGTGATGCTCTGGCAGCAGTTTGCAGCTATGGCTAACGCGTTCCTCTGAGCATTAATACTGAAAAACTCCAGATACAGCAAACAGTCGGCTAACCCTCCCTAAACACACACACACACAGTTGCAGCTGGCTCAACATCTCACATTTATAAACAGCCTTCACAGCACTTATAATGCTGCACCGTATTAACACACCTTCTCACTGTAGAACTGGAAAAGTGGTTCAACAATGAGCGTAGCAAGTGATTTTCACTTTGTGGACCAAAGATGGGCATTATAACAGTATTTAAATATGGTGACGGAATTTTAATATGGTGACAGTATATTAACCAAGTGACACAACACCATATGTCTACCTTGAAAACTATTTTATATTCTGCGCTCCATAATAAGAGAGCAGTGGGAGGGGTTACCAGTTGGAGCTCACTGATTGGTAGTGAAGGGTCTCACTTGGGTGATAATGCAGACAGAAGCCACAATGGCGAGCGTTAAAGTTTAGTACTTTACGGCCTTTTTTATTCAACACAGGCGTTACCCTAACGCAAGTTAATCACCATAGCAATGGTATGAATGGATGCAACTTCCAGATTAACCTCCACATAAAAACATCATAATCCGTCATATATTTTTTACAAAATATATCAAATTGTGCAGTTATCAGTGCAGCACACATTTAATTAGTAACCTAATACGTAAATGAATACTTTAAATTCAATAAGAATGTAACACTTTTACATAATAGCAGATAAAGCTTCAGAGCAGCAAATTACACTTGAACAGAGGTAAACCTACAACTTCATGTAGGTTCAGGAATAGGCCTGTCAAATAATATTACTGTGCTCACTGCATTTAAATAGTTTCTCAAGCTTACATGTACATGTGCACAAGCAGCCAGTGAGCTGTCTGGTTTTCTGCTGATTAATTACATTAATATTAAATTCAACTATGAGAGCTGTGAGTGAATGTTTACTCACCGCCTGCAGTATAGCTTTGCTGTGTCTCCGTGAGAGCATCTCCAGCGCTGTGAGAGCCTGTTCAGCCACATCAATGAACTGGATCACCTGAAGCTGCACACACACACACATGACATTTACTACATGATGCAGCTCAACTAAAAAAGAAAAAAAAACACAGTGACCCAACCCATCCCACATACTGGCAAGATTTTAGCAATTCCATCTCATGCCCACCAGCAGCAGATCTAATGGTGTACAGTGAGTATACAATCTGAATCTCCAATGGCTCGGGCAGGCACCTCAAGCAACCAGCACGGCTGTGAGAATCCGGAGACACCTTACAGACCTTCCCAATTCTGTGTGCATGAAGCCCAGTCGGTTGACTGTAGTGACAAGCTAGCGTTTCTGATGGATTAGCCAAACTGAACTGAGCAAGGAGATCTGATCTGTTCACCCCGAGATTCTATTCAAAGAACATCAGAGGTGAGAGGGGCAGAGTGGTGATTGACCGGGTGGGAATGTACTTACCTTTTCCAGGAAGACAGGAATGGCGTCTACAACTACAGCCGAAGAACGCGGTAGCGCCTCCATCATGTAGGTGAGAGCACGAGAGGCGTGGTTCATCTGAGGACATAAATGAAGTGTCACCACCACATTGCTAGACAGTGTTTATTCATTCACTGTAGTTTCCGGTTCAGTGGTTTGATGTGCTGGTACTTACAATATCAAAATTATGCTCCATCTGCAACAGCGTTATCTGTGAAAAGAAGCAGAATTTTTATTACTCTAGTAATTAATACTAGAGTACATTCACTACAATTTAATAAAAACAGGTATATTCTTTTGTTCTGGATTTTTTTTTAGATTTATCTAAAGGCCATTAACTCCAACTTTGAAGTTAATGCTGGTTAATAAAAAGGAGTCAGAACAGTTTAGAGGTTCAGATTAATCCACATGGACCAGACTTTGACCCTGTTAAAGGTTTTACCACCACTGTTCCTTCCTTGGACCTTCCTTGGACCACTTTTTATTAGCACTGACCACAATCTTAAATTCACCACACTGGTCAGTGCTCATAATGATAGACCTGATCAAGGTATCTGACAACTTCTCATCACAATGATACTAAAAGCCTTTATAAGATGAAAACAGACCAGAGCAGGAACCACGCTCTTGACGGGGAATCCTCCCAGTGTCTCCTCATTTCCCATCACCAGCAGTTGGCACATCTCTATGGCTGCCTGCAACTGCTGGGATTCGTCACCTGTTGCCTGTAAACCCTGCAGCAACTGCTGAGCCTTCGAACCTGCAACCCCAGCACACAAAGAAATGCCATTAAGAGCTCTGTTACTGAACTCATAACGCACAGCACGACGATAATGAACGTAAGAAACTGACTTGCTCCGGTGCCGATGGTACGGTGGAAAAGTTGGGACATGCGTGGTCCGAGGGGGCCGAACAGATGAGGGGGAAGACCACGTGCTTCCAGCAACGCTGCAATCAGAAACACACACACACACATCATGAGAATATATTGGCACATATTATGTAATCGTAATGTTGGCTGTAAAGGAAATAAATAATTTTCACCCAGGGTGATGGGCGTAGACCCTCTTCCACGTGTTGCCCCATGGGCGGCGTTTGGAAGGCACTCGCCATATATTTGTAAAAGCTATGCTGACTTTGAAGTCGATTGATTGCGTAAAGACAGCGCCACCTACACTATTTGCCTGGGCATTGTGCTCACTCCTCTCTCAGAAAATCTATAGCGATGACAGACGGACCACTACAGCCTTATATAAGAGATGCAACAGATGAAAAAGTTCTATATGTTATATGAAGAAAAATCGGGTTCAACTCTTGGCCAAGTCAAGCACAATGAGAAATCCGACGGTGCAATTGCGGCCTCTGCTGGCCCGTCAAGGTACTGAACAGAGAATTTGAACAATGGAAAAGCGAGTAACTTGACCCCACACATATAGGACCCGGACTGTCCATTCGTATATCGAACCCAGGACTTACTTTATGTAAGGTGACCCACCATGCAGTACCAATCAATAACTGATAGCAAGATAACATAACAAAATAATTGGTAACAAGCTTGGATTTCATCAGTTCTATACTCGCACACCTCAGCACCAGTGAGTAAATTGAGGAGCATTTATTGCAGTGAGGTAATGGATGTGAGCAGTACCTTGTAATCGGCCCATTTCAGAGTCGTCTGACTCACTTTCTCCAGACGTCGTCATTCCTACAGCGCCCGCTACTGAACTGGAGGCTGCAACACACACACACACAGACAGACAGGTGGTTGGTATGAAGACCTGTAGACAAACCTGCCTTTGGTGGTGAATAATCAAACTCTCCTGTTATAACCCCAAACATCCTGTTTAGAACCGAGAGTCTATAAACTAAGTGAGCGAGAGCAAGTCCCTGAGTCTGTGAGCGAGTCGGCCAGACAGTGAGCGAATGAGCGAGAGAGTAGATCAATGAGTGAGTAAGGGTGGCCAAGAGAGAGAGGGAAAATGGGAGGATCACCTGAAGCTCCTTGAGGTGTCTCCTCTGTGCGTGATGAATTGGCTCCATCCTGGTTGTTGTCGTTTTCGGCCATTTTGTCCTGTCGGCGAGTTTCAGCTGCACCACGCTTCCCTAAACCTGAACCTCGCCGACTGAACACGAGAGTCACAGGGTTATTTACATCAATTACAAAGTGTTCATCCAACACACAGCTCAGTACAAACTCTTCAGGCATGGCCTCCTGAAATTCCCCCTAGGGCTCAGGAACAAGTTTTCCAGGGATAAAAAAAACACCCCTGCAGAACATAAAGCACTGAATGCCCTCCAAATTTCTAAAGTTCTTCAAAAAAATAAAAAAATAAATCCAGCATTTAAAAATAAGGACATTATAACAACAGTGAAACATGGAGGATGTAATAGGATGTACTGAGATGCTGAAAACAGCTAAAATCCCCCCATAATGTCACAATACATTAAGGTCAGACTATAAAAAGTGTTATGGCTTTTTTATTTTTATTTCAATTCACAACTCCTGGTGAGCGTTGCAGTGGGTCAATTTTGACCAGGCTTCAGCTTCCTACCAAGCAAATTCAAACCTGAATCCTGAAAGCTGTGCTTTAAACAATGTGGGTTTTCACAGATGTGATGTGGGTGTTGTGTAACATTGTAGAATGTTGTGTAAAAATCTAAATGTATACAATGATAAAAATATGATATATCCTCAACAAAGATAATGAGAATGGGGGTGAATACTTTTTCCACACCACGGCTTGTACCTGGTGCTGGCGCAGGAGCCCGTGGTCTTCTGTCGTGTGCTCCTCCTAAAGTTGGGGAGCTCTGCGGGGGGAGATTCACTACGCTTCTTACTCGACTTCCTCAGACCTACAGAACACACACACACACACAACACACACACACACGACAACTGAATAGGGAGAATGTATCGATAATTAAAAACATCCTGAGAGAAGAATCTGTTCTGGCAGAATATCTTTACAAAGATCAGAGCTGAAGGACCAGCAAAGTAAAATAATACTTTACAAAACCAAGTGAGCAGAAATGAATTTAAAACCATGACTTCAGGAACACACACAGGTGGTGCAACAGAGATTAATGTTCATCATATTTCAGGCATTTGTTTAGTTCTGGTGAGCCTGTGCCTACTGTAGAGTGAGGACCTGTTGGTGGAAAAGGAGGTCCCATAAGATATGGTATCTTCATTAATAGAGCAGGACAGAAGTGCTCCCGGCTGACCTTTCAGAAGCAAACCCCATATAACCCCAGAAAACCCAACCCAACACCCACCACCGCACTGCACTCCAAGCTCAGCTAATTTACACTGCTGTAGTCAGACCACATCCTTATACACTCCGTTTCCCACAATCCTTCACATCTAAAACCTATTATGGACCTTTCACAACAGGCTCTGGGCTTACTCTGTGTTATATACCAGTATTGGTTCTTGTCTTCACGGCACTACAGACTACCAGTAATGATCTGATCCAAGCTCAGTGAGGATTTAATATCACTGTACAGTTTGAAATCGGTCGATCATCCCACCGAGTTCTCAGTTCTGACGTACGTTCATGCTGCCGTACACACTCGAACCATTAACATCTATCTGGAGGTACACACACATACTACAGCTGTAACGTGTTTCTTAAAATGATTAGAAACTAATCGTCCTACCTCAGCACTCCCTGAGCGAGTAGCTCCGTCTGTACGTTACTGTAGCGCTCTGTATTTTTAGATTATTTTTAGCCTATTATTAGCACCAAGGCACAGAAACATGATCCAATTTTCTCCCCCCACTAAAAGCCAGTGGAGAGAAGTCGATGGGTGGTCATTTCTTGGTGCATTTTGTACAAACATTAGAGATATCTGGAACTGCAAGACATAGCAGCTATAAATCAATGCTGTACATGTTTATATTATGGATTTTAAATTAGTCAGGAGAGACCGCTTTGTGTTGTGCTGCTTGAGAAGTCTAAAATTTAAAGGGCAAGCAGTTAGGTCCACCAGATAGTGATTACAGGGCTTGGAAATAAAGACTGACTTCAAAACCTGCAGCAATAAAACCTTTTTGTGTTCGTCCCATTTAGCTTCCAATAAGATCTCAGCCAGAGGACTATTGAGGTTCCTCAAATGTCCCATCTGCAGCTTTAATGATTGCTGCACGATTCCATGCTCAGAACTTAGATTAAATCAAAGTAAGGAAATGAAATAACACTAGGTTAGAAATGTAGGGACGATCCCGGTGAAGAGGAGCGGTTTGGAGAGCGGCGGGGGGTGGGACTCACTGGCGAGTTTGGCCTGTAGTCCGCTGGGGCCGGGTTTGCTGGAACCCGACGGTGTCTCTGGTTTGGAGGAGCCGGGCAGAGCGAGTCTGGGTTTCGGCAGGTTCACTCGGGGGCTGAATCGGCTGGTCCAGTCAAATTTCGAGGAGGCGGCAGCAGAGTTGGCCTTGCTGTGCTCTTTGTCACGACTGCTGCGGCGGGGCGAGGGCGAGGAGGCGGAGCGGGAGCGCCTCGACTTGTTCTGGTCTTTGCCCTGCTTGAGCCGGGCGCCCTGAGGGGGCGGGGCGCAGCCGCTGGCACCGGCGACCACCACGGAGGAAGAGGAGGATGAAGAGGAAGTGAAAGAAGAGGAGGAAGCGGAGGAGGAAGATGCGGAGTCGGTCACGGACTTGGCCGAGGCGGCCGATTTGGACGCCAGTTTGGAGGGTTTGGATGAGCGGCCGGCCTGCTCGCTGCTGGAGCTGGGAAAAAACAACGAAGAAGAAGACGAGGAGGAAGAGGATAAGGGAAGGGTGGCGTCCGCCTTTTTACGCTTTTGGGAAGTACTGGGGGCGGAGCAGGGTCCGCTCTTCCTGTTTAGCGTCCTGCTAGGAGGAATGTCTGAGGGCAGACGGCGTTTTTTGGACTTGGTGGTGGATGAGGTTTTAGGCTCGGGGGTTTGGACGGGTGTAGGATCTACAGGCTCAGACTGCTCAGAGTTCTCGGGGGGCGGAGCTTTAGGCCGTTTGGCTGGGCTGGGTGAATAGGGTGTGCTGTTGTGCTCAAGGGCGGAGCTACGTTTCAGGGCGCGGTTGTTGCTGATGTCTCGCTGCTCCGGCTGGCCTGAACTTCCGGCTGCCTCCGAATCAGGATCAGATAAAGAGTGAGTCAGTGATGGGAGAGAGACACTGTTCCTGTACAGAGAGAAAGAGAGAGAGAGAGAACATTAGGACGTGTGTGTGATGCTGATCGAGTACAGACACTCCCTACTGCACATCAAGGTGGATCAAGGATCCACAGTGCGGCACTATTAGTCCACCCTTCAGGTACATTTGGTTTGAGTGACCAGGTGGAGCTGTTGAACTTTCCACTAGCACACCAGCACAGTCTCAACTCATCGATTTGAAACTGCTACCCTACATGGATGTACAATCCAGTGCACTATTGAGTCAGTCTGGAGCTGGATTCATCTGTGTTGTGTCAGTAAGGGCATCTGGCGAAATCAATAATGAAAAACATGATCTACTGTGGCGACTCCCAGCAGCACCAGTCAAAAGATTTAAGATAAAAGATCGGAGTTCTTTCAGCCCTGTAAAACACTTGTAGTTCCGTTCCCAGTGCAGAAACCTCTAACAGGCGCATATCTTCCAAGGTACTTCATGCAAGTTTAGAACCTGCTGAAGATTTATAAATCGTACACCAACGCCAGAACACCAAGACTCAAAGAGCCAGGTCTGTAAAAAGTCTTACCATCCGAGTCCATGTTGAAGTCGTTTAGATGCCCTATTGTTTGTGTTTGCATCCTAACTGATGAGTAAGCGCACAACACGATATTAATTAACTCGAATGCTGCAGTACAGTCACACTTCTATTTGTTCTATTTATTTTTACTGCATTGTTCTGGCTGTGTGAAACCACGTTCACTTCACACACACACGTCTGCTGATTCTTACTCATTCACACTCTCAAAACCACCGGCTCTGAGCAGCACAGTGTGGAGCTACACCATCCAATGTGCACTAGTTCTACACACCAACATAGGACATGCAGATTGAAGTCACAGGCATTTAGAAGAAGCTCGTCTGGAGGCTGGGATCAGACTCAGCATGTTGTGCTACGTCTATTGTGGCGACGTCTGCTATTGTGTCTAATGTAAACAAAAGAGATAACGGTGCACACCTGACACTACAAGCTTTTTTTCGAATTATCTTCACCCTGGAAGGAAGTTTGCAAAAGGTTCGTTCTCAGTAAGCCGTTATGCGGCTTGTGTGTAAACAAAAGCTACGTTTTAAAAAAATACCCACGTGGACTAAGTGTTGAGAATCAGTTTTTCACACAGTTGCCCTGTAAGGCTGAATATCAATATGAAACTGAAGCACCTTAATAAAAAATACATTCTGAAGAACAATGAGGCATCTCACTGTAGATCGTGATGACCTGTCGAGTGAAAGACGAGATCTCTGGGTATTTTCTTGTCAGATAGAAAACACTACACCTGAGCTATTGGTTACACGTCGTGGTTACATTATAGTGTATAAATCATACCGAAACGGCTCATTAACACAGCAAGACATCTAAAAAATAAATACATCCAAAAATAAAGTCAGTGGTATCAGGTTCTGCTTCAGATATCTGCATGTCCACCTTGTGAGCTTAGACAGGAATTAGCTTGGGCATTCCGACTGGCGTGTGTCTTCACAGCCGCGTACGCTAAAGCTCTTCATACACCGAGTGTGAGATCAGCAATTTGATCTACAGCGGATCTTCTTGGTAGTCTGTACCAGGCAGCAGAAGCATGACATTCTTCTCGTCCTTCCTCTGACCACTGTTGTTGGGAAATCCTTGCTGATTAGATGACACTAAGAGGATCACCTGGCCATAACAATTTGGTCAGTGTCCCTCAGGTCTGTATAGCACCGGCTGTGTTCTGTATGTTTTGGGTCATTTTAAAAATGCTTTATGTTATTATACTGTACTGTGCAAAAGTCTCAGGGATCCAGTGTATATTACAATGAAAAGGTTTATTTTCTCAGCTGTGTTTATTTTCTCAGTAAAATACTACATCAGGATAAATACTAATAACATGGATGCTAAAAGTAGTTTAATTTCCCTACCCCACTGTTCATTAAAACATTTGTGTCTCTTCATTGATGCTTATCAACCAACCCCTGCTTTGTTAAATCAGTCTTAATGATGATAAATCAAGTGAGCTTCTGGAGATGGACCTGATCAGATCCATGAGCAGGCTGGGGATGTTCACCAGAAATCTGGAAGCTTTGATTTCAGACGAACTCACTACTAACTTTATTTTGTAGTAATGTTTACTAAAGTACTTTATTCAAAATAAGAAACTCTTACTTGTTAAGTACACATGTTGCTTTATTGGGCAGAACCTTCTTATTCCTGAGATACACTGGAATAAACGACCAGATCTGACTTTTGCACAATACTGTAAATAGAGAAACTAAAATGTGTGAACTGGATTGGAGGCGCAGCCCAATTGTCCATGCTGAAGGAATATCAACCGGGGGAGGTTGTTGAGGTGTAGCTGAGTATATAGCTGATAATGGAATAACATTTATTTATGTGTACATGCAGTACCTTCGTGGGGCGTGACCACGGGTGGAGCCAGCAGTAGACGTGGGTGGGGTTTTGGAAGCTTTAGTATGTGATCTTCTACTTTCAGGAGGGGAATTTGCTGGTTTGGTTTGTTCTGACTGCAACCTATAAAGGAATCCCACAAAAATGATAAGAATTACAATCTCACTCATGGCGAGGCGTTTCCACCCTGTAAACAACCACAGAAACTTGTTTACATCGTGCTGGGAATTCTGCACTCAGGAAAATTGAATTTTTCCTCTCTGGTTGAACCCAATTAAGAAGAAGATGATCAGAAGAAGAAGATCTTTATTTGTCATTACACATAAACACATGTACAGTACAACGAAATTCTTTCTTCGCATATCCCAGCTTTGGAAGCCGGGGTCATAACGCAGGGTCAGCCATCATACAGCGT
>JAYDZF010000007.1:1882830-1907744 GCA_034509105.1 Microcambeva barbata | reverse complement strand
TGACTTCCTGGGTTGGTTGGAACAAAGACCAGCAGCCACACGGCCCTTCATGGATCCAGTTTGACACCCCTGCTCTAGAGAATTAACATGTCATATTTCCGAACAAACACATTGCTCTAGAGAATTAACATGTAATATGTATGGACAAATACATTCCTAAATGTTGTTTTGTATGTATATATTGTACTAAATCTTATGGCTTATGGAGGAAAAGGTTTCCCTCATGAAATGGTGAGAGAAAATTCTGGATTTCCACGGTTTGAGTGCGAGGCTGTGTTTCAAACCGACAACACTAACCAGTGTGCACTAGCTCACCATAAAGTGTTGAAGCTATTTTGTAACACTACCGAGCAGACAGTTAAGGACACAGCCACGGGAAGAAACAACCACTTAAATAAACAGAGGTGAAATATTAATCAGTGAAAAGTTTTCTGTCTAAATATACTATTTCTATATGTAGTTTTTATGTGGTAAGAATGTATATATTTATAAACGTATTTATTTTGGCATAGTTTAGAGAAACCGTCACTATCTGAACGCTGAAGGACTGAACGACTTAAGAAGTCTAGCTTGGGCAATGGCCATTGTAAATAACTTTATTGATTCATTTAAAAATCTATAATATTTTTTTCAAAGAATATATTATTTTATATGTTTATATGCTGTACTATATTACGTCATACATTTTTCTAAAGCTAATTGCTGAAGTAATTAAATGGATGTGATATTAATTCCTTATTCCACCCATTCATCCATATACACATCATTATCCATGCAACATACAAGTCGACTTTCCTGTTCTTAAAAACACAGGGCTGCACCAATTACAGCAATTAGTACAATTTCAATGTTAAATCTATTATTTATTTAGTGTTCAGTTTAGTTCATTGTCTTTAACCCCTTATCCTAATTAGGGTCAGGGAGGGGTGCTTGTGTAATGCTCATAAACTCGACAAACCTGTCAGTCTAATAGGTTAAGTTTGTTACAGGTATACAACACAGCATGTGAATGATAATGACCAATCAGATACATTTCCATTTTTTTATCTAGGCCTGATTTGTGCAAGGGATCAATGTAAAACTGTGTTAAATGCATTAATCAAAGCTTTTATTATGAGTATTGTCTATACCAGACTTGCGTCACAGCAAGAACGTTCTGGGTTCAGTCCCCATCATTTTAGTTTTAATTGCTGATGGTAAATAATAGGGCCTGGATATTGAATTCACAGAAAAAAATGTTTTATTTCACTGACCTTATTTTGAATAATCACAGATTACACAGATTTTTAAAGTCATTGTCAGTCATTAAATAACACTCAGGAACTGAATTATATATTTAAGGGGCAAACCCGTGGGTTGTGTTGGGCGATCGGTCTAGGAAACAGAATGGAGTAACTGTATCTTACCCATCACTTACCTGGGTTGATCAATCCTCTGTGAAGGAGAGGGGGAGAGAGACTGGCAAATCAAATTGTACACATATAATACAATGTTGATGTGTTATTTAAGGTGTCATATGTATAATATATTATCTGATTGTTCAGTTTATGTCTACCTGTAACAATATTGGCTCATTCGGGGGAGGAGCTGGGGTGTTATTTAAGTCTAGATGAGGACTGGGAGAGTGTAACAGATTGCATGATTCTGTAGTCAGCAGTTGAGTGCACTTTATTTAAAGCATTTAGCGTAGCATACTGTCTGTCTTTACATAACTTTGTCTTACAGTAAAGAAATAAGAGAAGGAGAAGCTCATCTGTGTCCTCACAATCCATTCAGGTTCCTTGATTGATCAGCTGACATTACCCTTGGGCTTTGCCCTGTCACATAGGATAAATACAAGCTATAATACACAGCACAGCGACGTGTCAGTTTTCAGCTACTTAACACGGCAGCATTCTGGACATAAAGTGTCATATAAGTATAACTATTGGAAGCATAGAGGCGCAATGCATTATAGAATCCCCAAAAGGACAAAATGCACTTGAAGCATAAACGACAAACATTGTCAGCACACTACATCTGTTACACTAACCTAACCAATGAAGGATTACTAGAGGGCCTCATGTTTCATATGGCATGCAAAATATAATAATTAAATCATTAAACACAAAGATTCCATTAAAAATTTTACAACAAATTTCATGTTACACTGGAGACGGCTCTTTTCACATCCCTGCATTAGGTAGGGCCTTAATCATAAGTAATCAAAAAGATAACATTTTAAGATTTTAACAGATAATTTTTATATTTACTAGCTCAATAATCGTACTTTGTTAATATTTTGCAGAAAGTTCCAGACTGCTGCTTTAAAACAGTCATGTGATTGTTTTATGGACCATGTGATGTCCTGCAGGGGGCACTGCTGGGTGACTTATAGCCCGTACTGAGAGTGTGTTGAGAGACGAAGCAGGTCAGAGGACGATCTCGATCTCAGACGGGACAGACCAGCTTAAGGTTGGTGCAGAATTACTGATCCTCACTCCTTCACCCATTTACTCTCTCACTTATTCGTCCATGTTTGTTCTTTTTCTCTGTTGATCTTCTTGTATGATGTCATCGCTCTGCTATTTCAGTAAACAGTGTGTGTGTGTGTGTGTGTGAGAGAGAGAGAGAGAGAGAGAGAGAGAGATTATTTCCGTTATATAACTGATCAACTGTCTGATTCCTCTCTCACCTGCTGCTTTATTCCTGGGTTCTAATTCTTTCTTGTCCTCTCACCTCTCACCGTCCGTCACTCCTTAAGACTCCTCGGGTAACTTGTCTCTTCTAAAAGGTGTATAATAGCTCGAGCACTTACCCAGAAAGCCCTGCAGCAGTCTGACGCAGTGTACTTAAAAAAAAAAGCCTCAAATGTGTCTCACATTAAGAACCTATTGAACTGAAATGGGCTGTGTTCCAATCCTGCCCCTGACATTCATTTGTACACTTCTCCTTGGTTGAATATCTGCTGTATTCATCAGGAGCAGATCGACGTCCAGAGGCGGCATCAGCCTCCCCTAAATATGCATATACCCCTCGCATCCCATGTATTTTGGGTGTAGAATATGAGCAAAACGTTGTCATCACTGTTGAGAGCTGAAACGGAGCAGATCTCTCAGAACTACTCAGTGGGTGTTATGAGCAGCGATGGGTGAAGATCAGAATCGACGGTTTTAAAGAGATACTGTAAGTTTTTCCACCCCGCTGGCTGAAACTAAATACACTGTTGGTTCAGGGTTTGGATGGCCAGGCCGTAGGACGAGTGACTTAGCATGACAGCACTGCTTGTCCTCAGACAGGAAGTGAGAGATACTGTATCAAACACACACACACACACACACACACACACACACACACACACACACACACACACAGTGCCTGGTGAGTCATATTGAGAATAACTGTGTGGTCTGTGTAACTGCTGTGTTAGGCATCATCAATGTCCTGTTTGATCCATTTGATCCAGCCATTTCTTAAGATTTTACATTTCAAATGTCCAAACGTCACTGTCTTCAATTAAGCCAATCAGAGAGCACCATGTCGGCTGTTTTCTTAATGCCACAATGACATTAAAATGTCTTTAAAATTAAAATCTACATCGATCTGGACGGCAGATCAAATAAATGAGATTTTAATCTATGAAAAGATTTAAGCGTTTTATGCTGAGACGTATTACTAGTTAGTTACAGTGTAATAACAGGTTACAGAGCTAAAGTGTTTTCTACAGTGTGTTATTCAGTGCTAGTTACTACATTTTAGTGACATCTGCACCTTTATTTAAATTAGAATGGTGTCAAATGCTGATAAAATATTTAGTATGTTAAATCCACTGTACTTATGCATAGTATATATCTAGATGATGAAGTTTGGAAGTTTTATATTCGAGCCGTGTCCTTTGAAGAAGCGGGGCTTTTACAAATTACGGCCAGTACGTTCCAAATGACGCCTGTGGGGCAACATATGAAAGAGGGTCTACGCCCATCGCCCTGGGTGAAAAGGATTTATTTCCTTTTCAGTTAACGTTTCCGTAACAGAATATGTGCCAACAGAACTCGAACTGCTCGTATACACCTGTACATCTTCATATATGGTAATATGGTAGTGAAAAGTGTAGTCTCATGTCTGAGGGCTATAAACATTTCATTTACCTCACTTGCATGTTTTTGGAAACCGGCACACCCGAAGGAAAACCCACAGAGACCCTGGGAGTCAACTTTACACAGAATGGACCTGGATCCCTAGTGCTACCCAATTTAATGTACGATAATAGCACATGTGCATGTATAGTTGATCATAGAAAATGTTCGGTAGGTAACCATTGAAGTGATTGAGATGCTGGAGTGATATGATCTCCTTTTCTGGCATGTGTCTAGGATCAGCATTCTTAGAACTTCAGTCAGCAGCATTACAAAAATACCTTGAGGAAATGAAGGCTTCCACCTGCACCTCACTAGCAGCAGGGTTTGGAATGGCCCAGAACTGAAGATGATTTAAAACTGCGCTCATTATCAAAAATACTTCCCATGATTACCAACTCATTGTTTGGCCTCCAAATTTCTCCAAAATCTGCTGTTACTGCTCTCTTCATCTTTCTCAAGCCGGTGCCGTTGTAGGAGCCTGGCTGAATGAGGGTAAAAAGGAAGGAACGTAATGAAGACAGATTTAGTTATGATATATTTTAATGTCTTCAAGGAAGCAACTCGTTTTTAGTTCAGCATCAAGTTCTGCTGCCTTGTTTTCAGTTCTCCTTTTCTTCCCTCACTTTATTGACTAATCTTTTCTGTCATCGTTTGTTTTTTTCTCTCTTGCTCTCTGTCCCTCTCAGATGTTGCTGCTTTGATCAGGCTAACCTTAAATTAGGGTTCAGCCAGTTTTAAAATGAAGTTGATCATCCATCCTTGGTGGGTTAAACACCATGTATTGGTGCATATGGATAAACTATTGCTGGTTCCAGCTTCCAGAGCCGAGAAAGCACTGGCACTTGTTTTTGTGTTCATTTTGATTCTTTTTAACTCAGTCATACCTTCACTTACATTTATTCAGCTTGCTATTTTCCATTACCAACTTCTTTATCTCTCAATTTGTTTCCTCTGATGATGTTTCATTGATTTTGGTATCATGGTGACCTTTTTGCTTCCTAGTTGTGAGTTCTAGTTTCTGACAGTGCTGTCTGAGCAGTGTATAAAATGTTCTCTCATACTAATACAGTTCAAATCACCAAGCTTCTCTCCATCCTTATCTAGCACTATATTCACCATTCTCATTTTTCTCTTTCATGCAGTGGCTGCATGGCAGTATGAACCATAGTCCAATGCTCGACTCAGAGAGAGAAAGATAATTTGCTTCCTGAGAATACGACAGGAAAATCTTGTTGAGTGAATCTCAATTGGTTCTAAAAGAAAATTTCTCAAGTAACTGACTTCCATTATTACATCATGGTAAAAAAGATTAAGTGAACCTGGATCAGTCTTAGTTTGTGTGAGTCCAGACTGGAAACCATTGTTAAACATGTGTTTTTTATGTTCCTTCTGATGTCTATGGAGCTTCTCTGACATTACCAACATCATGATTGTTTTATTCTGTTCTTTATATGCATCCTCGGTATGGCCGACTCTCCTAATTTACAGTGTTTCTCATACATATTAACCGGGCCGTTTCATTGTAACACCTTTCTGATTCCTGGTCTGCATTTTTAAATTTTGGTTTCTTTTTTGAATTCACCAATTTTATTGAAATATAATTGAAAATTTTCTTAATTTAATTTTATTTGCTCTTTCGACCCTTTGTAAACAATCATCCCTGATGCTCCCTCACACTACATTATCACTTCTTTCTGTGTTTCACTGCATTTATACGGCTGTCGCTCGACTGTGCTAAAATATGCATTATGAATGGAGGCTGCGCTGGAGACTGAGCGCTCTGATCCACTGCTCCCAGAAATAAGATCACCAGCACTTCCTTTACTGATGTTAGGATCAGCGCATTTCTGCTCCTCTGTTTCTCGCTGATATTTCTAACATCCTATTCTCATGTGTCTTCACCTCAGACGTGTCTCTCCCTTCCGTTTCGCCCATGTGGATATCCATGCTTTATTAGTTCCACTCCATTCCCCCCTCTTGCTTTCTTCCTCTCTCATGGCGTCTGGTTTCTCCTGGCGTTTCACCTGCTTCTCTGCTTCTCTTCGAGTCTGCAGTCTTTAGATCTCATTGCTTTGCATCTTATCCTCTGATACCCCGTCTCCATCATTCTATTTTTGTCTCGTCCTCTTTCTCCAGATGCATCTGTTCCTTTTTTCTTTGTCCGCCATCTTGATTTTTTCGTTGTTATTTTCTTTGTCCCGTCTCATTTCTTCACTGCGCTTCATTTCCTTTCCGTCTTAATATTTACATACGTCTGTGCTGCGCTTTATTTTTCCTGCTCTCTCTCCAGCCGCCATCCTTCCCGGAGCTTCCTCGCATCCCGTAATCCGTCTCTTCTGTGTTGATGAGGCTGCCTCTCGGCTGGGTCACGATACGCATAAAAATTCAGCCATTAACAAGATCACTGCTGCTCTTTCGCTGCTGTTCTACATTGCTCAGACTTTGATTCTCACACTGACTCGTTCTTTCTTTCCTTTTTCCACCATCTTCTATTTGCTTCTCACTGGGGATTCATTTTTCTATTCGGCTTGCGGTCCTTCTACAAATTATTGTTTCTTTTGGCGTTTCATTTTTATCGTTATTGTTTCAGTGCACTCGCTGGATACCCCAGCCTCGCATATAGTTCTGTACAAGGCGTGATCGTTTATGGTTTTGTTCTCGTTACTCTCGGTGCTTGTGCTCACTTTTTGGTTGTAGAATTAAATCCGGTTCTCTTATTCTTGCATCTTTCAGCCATCGTTATTAAAGTTGCAGCATGAGTTGCTATTTATAAACTCGGAGCGAGGTCGATGGCACCTCTGGAGCCTGACAGAACAAGGCTGAAAGGAGAGAGAGATAGACAAATAGGAAGAGAAAGAAGGAAAGAAAGAGAGCAGACTGAACGCAGCACTGATCTCTAGTCCATAATTTCGTCTGCACTTTATATATCTTCCAAAACAAGTTAATGTTTCATTTATTTTTGTTTCTCACGTGACCGAGCCGAAGTGAACTGAAGCTAGGTTGGTGTTTCCGTCTCTGCAGATGCCACATTCGCTTGGCGTACTGATCCACGACTGAATGACTGGACGTGCCATGCACAGCAGCGCAGCCTGATCTCGCCGAGGTAAAACATTTCTTTCGTTTTAATGTTTTTAGTCATAATTCGTCTCCCACATCATTAAAGACGGCACTTGGCTTTTTTCGCGCCTTGTTTTATTAGGGCGTGGTCGCAAAGAAAACCTATGAGATAAAACGGTCCAAGCGGGAAATGACACGATTAAAAAACAGTTTGCAAATAATTTAATGAAATGATGAAATGTACCAGGATTAGTGAGTTCAAAATGTTGCTGAGTCATAACAGATGCATCGAGACAGGAAGCCATGCTAGTGGTGCGACATACTCTCAATCTGAGAGTCCATCTCCTTTCCAGACCAAACACACACACACACACACACACACAAGTGACAAAGTCGTCGAGTCACCATCTGAATGTAACGTCCTGCTCATGTATTAGTTTGTGCACCGTGCTTCACCTTATTGCATATGATAAAAAGAAAAGGCGTGGTTGCTGTGGAAACGCACTTGGATCTGCTTCCATCCCCAACATCCACCGAACATCCCTGCTGTCAGGAAATGTAGGTTCTGCTCTCTGACTTTGCATTTCTTCTAAATACAAAATACACTCACGGATACAATTGTGTGTGTTTTAAGAGCCTGTGTGTGTGTGTGTGTAGGAGGTTTGCATGTGGTTTTCTCTTGTTCAGCACGGTTTGTTCGCACTGCGTGCAAATCCAATCAGAACAGAAAAGTTTATTAAAAAGGAAAGTCATCGGCATTGGGCAGCAAGTTTCTCAGGATTTACAAACCGCTCACACGTTAAATCCAAATCAGGGTTAAAAAGTTTCGTTTTTTTACACCGATGCAGAAATTTAACATTTTAATATAATTAGGGGTGATGTATGGTCCAAAGCAGTAGACACGGTCTGAAGGAGCTCGTCTTCAGCAGCCATTTTCTGTTCAGCAGACATAAATCATCAGAGTAAAATGGCCGCCGTACGGAAGAGAAATGAATAATAAACAGCTATGTGTGATAGATACTAGATGCATTTATATGTAAAGATGAATTATAATGTGCATGATGATATTTGTATTATAGTGTGTGATGTTAGCGGCATGCTACAATTCCAAACAAATCGGTAATAAAAACAAATAATATGATTTAACTTTCCTTTTATGTTACGCGCCAAACAGATCCGTCTTATAGTTTACTAAGAATTGAAGTGCTAATTGAACCATGATCTGCGAGAGATAAATAACACAATTGCACCAGATGTTGATTGTTAATAATGAGATATAAATGAGTATTGGGTTTTTTTAGTTTGTTTTTGACACTTGATAATTAGACATGCCCCGAGAACCTGGGAACATCATTGCTGTTTCTGAGAAACTAACATAACATGATGATGTTCTACACAACATGTTCTCACTAAAGGTTTGTATTACACTGTGTGCTGGTAGCGTCATGCTAAAACTTGTCTGTTTTCTGATAATATCGTCAGTAAATGTACAAATAACATAAATCAATAATTTTTTTTTTATTTAATGTGTCAGAAGATTCATACACTACCTCACACTGAGCTGATTTTTCCTAGTAGTCGTTTTCTACACAGCAGCTTAATGTTAAATGAAGTATCTACATGTTTATTGTACGTATGAGAGATGAATTAGATGTATTGATCATTTATTAAGAATCATTTTCTACCTTATGTCAAGGTTCCGTGTGGGAGGTTTGATGTTCGCCACAATTTCTCACATGTAAAATGAAACCGAAGTTTGTATAAAATAGTAACACAGATTGTTCACTGTTAGCAACATGCTAAAGCTAACCATAATTCTGCACAACCTGGTAATAAAAGCAGAAATAGTCAAATTAAATGAAACATTTTAGTTACTGTATCGGAAGATTCAAGTTTTGAAACTGATCTAAAACAATTTTTCCTCAGCAGCCATTTTCTACACAGCTGGTGTAAAACATGATTTAAAATGGCTGCTATGCAGAGGAATGACAAATCTACATTTTTTAATGTTTGAGATCGGTACTCGTGTTCATAGGTCTGAGTCTCCTGTAGTCTTCAAAAGCTGATTAAGTGACATGCGCTTACAACCTTCTACAGCATCTTATTAAACATAAGTAAATACCAGGGTGTCATCAGATTCCTATATGTGCACTGTCGTTGATTTCAACTAAAGGAAATGTTTACGATCTGTGAGTCACTCTAGATAGAAGTGTCTGCTAAATGATTTTCACCTTCGCAATATATCATGTCACTGTTCTCTTCATTCTTAAGACTCTACTGAGCCTCTGGTTCATGCTCTAGTAAGCCCACTGCCTGGTTGTGTAAAGAAGGGCATACAGCATTAAACGAAAAACATAGCAAATCAAGTATGTGCTTTGGCAACCCCAAACTGGAGCAGCCAAAGGAATTGAAAAAAAGTGCATGATGGAGTCAGGGTGATGTTTCATATTGTTCTACAGCTTGTTGGAGGAGGTCAGTTAATGTGTATACTCTCTATTTTAGTGTTGTAGGTTTCAAACTTAGAGTTTAATAGAAAACCTACATGTCTTGGGAAACCCCAACATTTTATCCACAGCACAATGAAACAAATTACTTTACTGAAAAAGATCCACACAACCATATAACATATTTTAATAAGCACAGCAAGGGTGGACTGGTATACTTGAGATTAAATCTGGGTAGGCCTGTGGATGTCTGGGACTTAGTTTTGTAATGAATCAAAACTAGATCCGTCTGGCCGGATGAATCAGCTCTTGTCGGGGTGGAAAAAAGGTGAGACTCATGACCAGAGAAAAACAATACCCACAGTTAAGTGTGGAGTTGAGCCCGTCATAACGTGGGATGCGTGGATTCACAGAAATACCAAAGAACTGTTTAACTGCAACATGGTAGACTTTTCCAGAATGACAATGATCCCAAGCACATTTCCAGGCCAACCGAAGCCTGGCTAGAGAATCAAAATTTTTGTGGGATTTATGAGAACAGCCACAACAAAAAAGCCATCAAACCTTGATGAACTGAAATCTTTTGCACAAGAATAGGTGAAGATTCCTCAGGAGTGGTGTCAGGAGCCACGAGGTCCAGTAGGTCGTGTAAGACAATTCTTGTTCCATTTGCATATTTCTAAAACCACCTCTGTTTCAATTGTGTGAGCATGCTTGCCATGGCCCAGTTAAGCCTTAGCAGTTAGCATGAAAACATGACGTGGACATGATGCCGAAGTCATTTCTACTGTTTAAGCTCTGCTGCCACCTGGCGTTATGGTACATATACACTCTTAATACGGCTTTAAAATTCAACCCGTCTAGACAGTTCACTTTATTCACATTTAGCACATTTAGTGTTAAATCCTTATCTACAAGAATATTTTGTGATGTGCACATTCATTGACAAGAGCAACATTTGTTTGTTTGATTAGTGTGTTTTGTAAATGTATTTTTGACAACGTAAATGTGTGTAATTGTTTTACATTGTTAACTTTAAAAATTATTAGATCCAATGTACTTTCTTACATCACTTTTATATTATTACGTTGATCTGGTAATTTAGAACATTGCTGTTGTTGAAGTGCCGGTACAAGAGGTCGAGGATAGTATAGTTCTCCATATGTGTTTGTCTTGCTCTTTTGTGTGTTGTAGTGGCCCAAGCCTTTACACATCAATGAAGATGTCTGCCAACTTGCAGCCTCCCTTAGCCTAGCCTCCAGCTGTGCAATGCTAACAACCTTTTTAATAAAGAAGTTTTAATACTTTCCTGATGAACTTTTCTACACACGGCATCTCTGCTCTTATCAAATGTAAATGAGGTTGTCTACTGATCTATGGGATTACATCCTAACGACCTGATATCCCTTTTCCCTTTAGATAATGGAGGTGATGGACAGTACACACCCCCAAACTGTCCTCTCTCGGCTCAGCGAACAGCGCTTACATGGCCTCTTCTGTGATGTTACAATTGTTGTTGAGGACGTGAAATTCCGGGCTCACAGGAACATCCTGGCTGCAACTAGTGGATATTTCCGAAGCACTTTGACAACCTCTGGGGCTTGTCCATCTGGTCAGGTGCTGGAGATTCCAGACCTGAAATCTGAGGTGTTTGCAACCATCTTAAACTTTATATACTCATCCAGAGTGGAGTCAGTGAGCACAGAGGAACACAAATCTTTAGTGGCTGCTGGAAAGAAACTAGGCATCACTTTTCTGGAAAAGCTTCTCGAGACCAATACGGTTCAAACTCATCCATTTTCTGAAAATCCTACCAGCCAAGCAAAACCGACTGGTCCCTTGGGCTTTAAGAACGAACTACATCGTGTTGAGGAGCAGGACTGCTCCAAAGGTCCCCGGATAATGAACGCATTTTCCTTCACAGAGGTTCCAGAAGTTAGCAATCCATTTACAGATCTGAATATCAATGGAGAGCAGTCATCAGACCCGGGACACCAGCAGGCCCAGGGTGAGCCACCTCAAGAAGGGGATTCAGTTGACGCAGTGTTTGAACACTCATATGCTGTGAGCAAAGAGCATCAAACTACAGATCTAAAAGAAGCGTCACAGATAAGTGATAAAAACGCCATCAAGCCTGTACTCGGTCCGATTAAAAAGCGTCATCGACTATGCAAAGCTTTAGAACAGACACAAAACGAAAGAAATACAACTGCTCAGAATCCTGCAGTGCAAAATGGACCCCCTGACTCCACATCTTCAGACTTAACAATGGATTTGATCTCTGTCCCTGAACTGATGTCTCCACCTGAAATTTCTCCTATGACAGATGCTGAGCCACCCTCTTTAATTCCAGAGGATGTACCAACTTCTACAACATATCGCTGCCAGCAATGTCCTGAGGCTTTCAGCAGCTCAGCCCTCCTCAGTATCCACAAGCAAACCCATAAGAGAAGATTTGTTAGTCACCTGTTTTGCAAGTACTGCAATAAAAAGTTTATTCATTTAAAGAGGTTACGCAATCATGAGCAAATTTGTGTAAAAAGTCCACCAGAGTTGGAGCCAAATGACAAACAAAGTTCTGACAGCATAGGTCACGCCAGTGATGGTGATACTTTAACAAGTTCTGATGTTCAAGATCCTCCAGAACTCTGTCACACATTGACAAGTACATCTGAGGAACCTCAAAAAGGTTTCACAAAACCACGTGGTCGTCAACGAGCATACAAGTGCAACAAGTGCAAACGAGCCTACGTGACTCTGTCAAGCCTTAAACGTCATGAGAATGTGCACTCCTGGCAAAGAGCCTACCCCTGTCATTACTGCAATAAAGTGTTTGCTCTGGCAGAATATCGTACCAAGCATGAAATCTGGCACACAGGCGAGAGGCGTTATCAATGTATTTTCTGCTTGGAAACTTTTTTGACTTACTACATCCTCAGGAACCACCAGAAGTCCTTCCATGGAATTGATCCACACTTGACTGTAAATAAAAAATCTGGTAATTGTGGATTTAAACCGAGTATTTATCCCGTGAAGCTTTACCGACTGTTACCGACGAAGTTTAGGAAGAAAAGGTACAAGATTTGTTCTGATGCCCTAGGTAATCCTGAGCATGACACCTCAGATGCACCTCAAAAGGGCAACACAAATTCAGAGAGCATTATTACTGCTCAGTCTTTATTTTCAATGCCAGTGACCTTTATGGCAACCCCAAAGATGATGGCTACAGAAATGCCCCTCATTAATCGAAGTTCAGAGGTACATCTTACTGCTGATAAGAACTTTCCTCTTGTGCAAAGGAAAGTCTTTCAAACTCAGAAGAAAAGTCAACTGACAGGCTTTGAGGACACACGACACCCTTTTGTTAACAAATATACATCTATGACAAGTGAGGAAAACTCCTCTTCGAGATCTTTAATAAGGGTTCCTGCAAACAATGCCACTTCCAAGCAAGCCAGTGAGACAAGTCGAGATGTTTTACCATTTCTGAATATTCCACCTGTTTGCTCTTTTGAGGGCTTGAGCAAACTAAATGAACTGTCAGCCGCAGCACAAACCATTGAAGCTATGGCTAATGAATTGCTCAAGGCACCACCAGAGAGCAATGGTCATGATCTTCCACCTGACAAGCAGACAGAAACCTACATTGCCAAACCTGCTTGTCCAGGGCCATCAGTGGACAACCAGGTCTTGCCACTGTGCCAGATTACTGTGAAAATTGGCAACGAGGCCATTATCCGTCGCAAGATTAAAGGCTCTAAACTGTTCCCAAAGAGGAAAAAGAGGAGAACTTGGGAAGATGGCCAAACCAACCATATGGAGGATGGTCCAGGAGTACCAAATCTGCGCTTACGGACAGATGTGACAAGCTCAGTAACAGAAGATGAGCCTTATGAAGATGCAAATGATCCAGAAAATGATAAACTCTGGCGCCCATACTACTCATACAAACCCAAAAAAAGAAGTAAGCGTTCAAGGTCTCAGCAGAAAAGAATAAAGGGGGCGAGTTACTACACGAAGCCTCTATCTCCTGAACCAGAAAGTGACTTTACCAAAAGAGAGGAAGCTGAATCCAGGTTACAACTTAAGGGCCCAAAAGAGGACTTTATGTGCCGTTGCTGCGGCAGGTCCTTCTCAAGTCCGACTTCACTTAGCATGCATATCATCAGCTGCCATCAGCCTCGCTGTAAGACCTGTAGCAAGCTGTGCCCAGTGGATGAGCTTCCTAATGCAGACACATCGCTCATGGGAGACTTCATCTGCCAGAGTTGCACAGAGGATGGCTCTTGCTTCAATTCGGACACCAAAAGTCATACCATGAGTTGTGAGAAACGCTATCGCTGCTCTTACTGTCCACAGAGGTTTCTGTACCTTGCCACCAAGAAGAGCCATGAGGCGAAACATCTTGACAAGTTTGGAGAAGTTCTGGAACACAGCTGCCGTTACTGCTCAAAGGTGTGCAAGTCTGCAGCTCAGCTGAGTATACATGAGAGCAAACATGCTACTAAAATAAGAGAGACAGAAAGTGGTGGTGTTAACACAAAAACAAGAGCAAGATCACCTCTTCCAGAGATTAAACATCAAATGAAACATGAAGCATGGGAACGCTCTGACAAAACAGAGAAACCGCTGGAAAAGGACTATCCAATAAACAAGAATGTCCACAAACTGTCTTCATCATTTTCTAGTGATGCAAACCGGACTGCTTCATCTTCTTTCCTTCCAGACCTGCACTGGAGAAAAAACAAGAAGAAAAAGTCTTTGAATCTTTATAAAAACTTCAGTCCAGGATCTGAGGCTCAAGATAAAAATCTCCTTGCAAGTGCACCAAACAGCCTTCTCAGCATTCCCTATCCAGTATGCCTGCCCAGACTGCCTGCTGCTAATGAATCTTCCCTGAAGTCACCCAAATTGGAGTGGTCATTGTTTAAAGAGGAACCCGTGTTTCACCCCGACGACTGATGCTGCAGAACGAAAATGATGTAAATGAGAACAGCAATATAAAGAAGCACTTTTGACCGACTAAAGTATATGAAAGTATTATTGTCACGTTACATATGTGTAAAAAGAGAGTATTTTTATCTGTTTAAGCTAAATGCTAGTAGTTTGTAATGTTTATTATAAGAAACATTTATTTTTGTACGTTTCCGGTTCTTGTGAACGTATTAATATTATTAAGAATTTATGAAGAAATGACATTCCTCCTCAGCACAGGACCACGCCACTTTCTTCAAAATATTCATGTTAGCTATTACACGTACCACAATAATGAGTGTCTCCTGAATAATTCATTTATTAGAAAGACTCATTCAGTTGTACAAATGACTTACTGGTCCAAAAATGTGTATGGATGAACATGTGTGTTTACCTGCCACCATCTGCCATTCTTCAGATTCGTATAAATAAATCAAAATGTTCAAAAATTTGAGCAATAAATGTAAGTCGAATGAGTTCACTGACACTTGGTTCAGAGGAATCAAATCATTAAATTGAGCTCTATTGTGGAATCAAATGTAGCAACACACATCTGAATAATGACAGGAATTAAATGTCATCAATTACATGGCAATTAAGCAAATCACAAAGTGTCAAGTGATTTCAGTAAGATGGGAGTTAAAACTGATCTGGACAAAAGGGAGGTTGTAAGGAAAGAGTCACTAATACTGCTAATATCTGTTTGCACGTGCTGATGTAGGACCAATTAATGGTTTTTGTTGGAAAATATTTGTTGTGTTAGGAGTTCCAGTGATGTTACATATCTTTAAAACAGACTTCCACAATGTTCAAAAAATATTCATCTTGTACATTAATTTCAACAGTAATAAATAAAATCATGTACTTCAGTATTATTCAGGATAAATAAAGGACAAATCATTACATTTGAATGACTGGTAATGACGTTACATTTGATTGAGAGTATAAAAGTTGTTGACATTTCAATAAGTCATATGTACAGTGTAACGCTTTTCATGATGAACATCGTCTTAGATTAACGATGAGCAATTGATGATAACTCCCTAAATATTACAAAGAAGAAACACTACCTGAGATGAGCCTCAAGATGGAGCTCCACCAACCTTGTTGGCCCAGATAATTGTATTGACGATAATTGTATGGACGATGTGCCATGGTGAGCCCTAATGTTAGCAGCCAAATTATTCAGAATTAACTAACGTATGAAAGTTTTTACATTTTCCTGTAGTTATAGTTATGGAACATTACAGTGATAATAGATCATGAAAGTATGGCATTTAAGTAGAAGCATGCAATGGGGATTTTCTTATCTCAAATCATTTCTTAAAACATAAACCAACAACATTTGTGGGTATACCCCAACAAAAAACGTCAGCATCTCAATAACTTGTCATGTGCCCTCAAGCATCAATTACAGCTCGACAACGACGTCTCACAAGTTCACAAGTCAACTTGGAATCCCACTATTTTTGAAGGGTGGCCATCAGGTAATAGGTTTCTATGGTATTCAGGTCTGGAGAAAGTGCAGGTCAATCCATTTAAGGAACCCCAGTGTCCAGCAGCCGTTCTCTAATGATGCGACCTCGAGGAGCTGGAGCATTGTCTACAAAAATGACATTAGGCCTGTGTTGTTCATGCATAGGCACAATGACAGGATTAATTATGTTATTTAGGTGGTACAGTCACTGTACCATTCCCTAAGTGTAGGGCAGTTTTGTATTGACTAGACACACCACCACCAAAGGCTCATCTCCTCTGAATGTCAATGTTCTCCTTGACATCAACATCATTGGTGGCCATTATTTATCTCAGAATGAAAAGATTTTCATCAGTGAAGAGCACTGAAACCCACTGGTCCCTCGTCCAGCTTAAACGCTCCCAAGCAACACGATGACGCCTGTGCTTGGTGGGTGTGGTCAGGTACCCTTACAGGTTGTCTAGCACACAGAACAAGCTGATGCAAATTGAGTTGTGTGGCATTCATCATGCAGGTCCACAGGGCACTGTTCACAATGAAAAGGTCATCATTGTGGTATGTCTTTCTGTAACTGCTGCAACCTGCTGATAACACTTTGACACTCTGAGCTCAGTGTTCACTTGAGAAAATCCTGTTTGAAGGTAGTGCTGATCAATTGTCAGGTGTCGTCTTTGTCTCAGGATCTCAGAATGTGAACAGCATGATGAGGACTATTTAAATACCAATTCTGATTGAACTAGGAAATGTATTGGTGGATCTATGGACCAAACTTTCATAAACCTCATATTGGTTTCCTAATAAATATGACATGGTCTGTAGCACTGCTGGCTTACAGTAAGAAGTTCTTGGGTTCTATACCCAGGTGGAGCAGTGTATGTCCTCTCTAAAGTTTGCATGATCTCCCAATAGTCCAAAGATGTGTTAAGTAGAAATATAGTATCATTCGTGTGTCCATGGTGTTTTCCAGTCTACAACTCAGTCTATTTGATCAATACATATTTGGTTAAAAATATAAAACATATATAGTCATTTTAAAATATTGAAAGAGTATTCTAAATTCTAGGACAAAAAACTACAACGAGAATAATAAACACTGCATAAGTGAAAAGTTAAATAACTGAAGATGGTTTAATGGCGCGCACACGTAATCTGTTGCCATTTTCAGCATTTAGCAGACGCCTTTATCCAAAGCAACTTAAAGTACAGTTACAGTACACAATCTGAGTAATGAGAGTTGAGGGTTTTGCTCAAGGGCCCAGCAGGATCAACCTGGGAGTGGTGAGGTTTGAACCGACGACTTTCTGATTATTAGTCCAGTACCCAAACCTCTAGGATACGACTGGAAAATCAGTGCATTCTGGTAATTCTCCACGAGTGGGCAGTAAGATGCCAAACTAAAATCTCACAGGAAGACATTAACATGAACCCCGGGAGCCAAGTAGTTAATGTACAGAACTAGTCATTCGAAGGTTGCAGGTTTAAGTCCCACCACTGCCGTAAATCAATTCCAAACACTTATACTGTGGGATGAACCCGGAGCTCCTGGAGAAAACCAACGTAGACTTGTCACACACACATCATACATATAGCAACACCACATTCATATGAGTACAATACACTCATATAAAACAGACACCATACACACCCACATGATGCACTTATATCAGCACACACACGCACAATGCTACATTACACTTAACACCACATGAACTGCCACAATACTCGCATACCCCCATGATAAACTCATATCAGCAGACACGAACTACCATAATGTGTGGTGGTCCACTTTCATCGCAAAACTTGAACTCAGCAACAGATGGCAAACAGCTAGAGAGAAGTTTGTGCCCTGTGTTTATCATGTACGCATGCGTGGGAGCTGGTGCGCATGCGCCGTGTGGTGACAACATGCGCTGTTGAGTCTGTACTGTAGACACACGCAAACCCGCGCTCACAGAGCAGGGACCATGGCGGAAGAGGACGAGACCAAAATTCGGATTTTACAAAGTGTACGAGGCAAAATCTGTGAGTACACAAACGTCCCGGTTTACTTTTATTAAACGCGCTTGTATGACTGAGTGAACGAGTGAATACACTCTAGTGAGAGATTTAAACACTTAGGGGCGCGGTGCGAAACACTCACACTGGCTTTATATTCGTGTTTACACTCAAATGTGTCATCCAAACATTTTATGATCTAGGTTCAAATTCGAGTACATTAGTGACTGTGCGTGATGAATGAATGAACGGATGAATAGATGGATGAACGAGTAAGAATGTGAATGAGAGAGTGTGAATGAGTGAGTATAAGAATGAGAGAATGTGAGTTAGTATATGAATGAGAGAATGTGAATGAGTATTGAAGTGAGTAGATGAATGGGTGAATATGTGAACAAGAGAATGTGAATGAGGGAGTAAATTAGTGGATTAATGAGTAAGTATATGAATAAGAAAATGTGAATGAGTGAGTATTTAAATGAGTGGATGAATGAGTAAGTAGATGAATGAGTGAATAAATGAGAGAGAAAGTGAATAATTGAGATATTATTGTTTAACTGCAGTGGCAGATCAACAAAAATTGCTGCGTGGCTCCACACAGGTTCTCTTTCCTTTTACATTCATCCTTATAATCTTCCTCATCATAACAATAATTATCTTTATCTCTCTCATCTTCCTCTTCATCATAATCATCATCTTTCTCCTCATTATAAATCCTTCTCATCATGCATTATGCTCATCACTGTCCTTATATTTTATGTATTTATTAGGATTTTAACGTCATGTTTTACACTCTTAGTTACGTTCATGTAAGAAACGCTCATTACTCACTTCACACGTTTCATCAGGTTTATATCAAACACACACATGGATCATTTCCTTAATTCACCTCACCTCACATCTTTGGACTGTGGGAGGAAACCGGAGCCCCCGGAGGAAACTCACACAGACTTGGAGAGAACTCCACACAGAAAGGAGTCGGACCGCACCCACCTGGGGATTGAACAGAGGACCTTCTCACCGTGAGGTGACAGTGCTACCCAATTATCATCGTGACAAGTGTTATTTATTTATTTTTATGTTCACTGCAAATAAACGTTTTACCTCCTGGCGTTTTATTGAAATAGATTTTTTTAATCACAAACACAATACATTTTCAGCATTTAGCAGACACCTTTATCCAAAGAGACTTACATTACAGTTACACAACCTAGTAGTGGTGAGGATTTGAACCAGCAACCTTCGCATTACCAGTCCTGTACCCTAACCACTAGACTTGTTTACATTCAATGGTTTTACCTATCAGAACATAAATCAAAAACATAGATGAACACATTTTCTCATTTGTCTCAACTTACTTCTTGAGTAGTGTGGTACGGTGGAGAGGTGGATAGCACTGTCGCTTCACAGCAAGAAGGTCTGGGTCCTTTCTGTGTGTAGTTTTCTCCAGTGTATTCCACTGAGCTCTGGTTTCCTCCCACAGTCCAAAGGTGTGCATGTGAGGTGAACTGGTGATGCGAAATTGTCTGAACGTCTAAATCTTGTGTATGAATAATCATATCACTGCTATGAGTAAAGCTTTGTGAAGAACTGGTGCCCTGGATGCTGTTCCTTCGAATAGTATCAACACCCGCTTTAAATCTGGACAGTGCTGGTGCACTATACAGTGTTCACTTCTATAGGGTGTGTGGTTTAAGACTTAAGAACTGATGATTATGTGTGCGGTATGTATAGTAAATAGCCACCATAACTTTGCATCCGGAATGTGTTAGTGCATTGTGTCCAGTGATTCCAGGGAAACCAGACTTACCACAACACTGAGCTGGTGAACTGACTGTGTTCATGTCTGTACTTCCTCTGTTCCCTTCATGAGTGCACTGCATGTCGATGATGAACGAATGAACAAATGTGGAAGTGAATAAGTAGTGCAGCGGCATGCCTGGTTGTTGTTTGTGCACAGTTTTGTGAATGGGTGTGAATCAGACTGGTGTTCATTCATAAACTCCCAGTAGAGTTTCAGTCTGAGAGAAAGAGCAACACCACTGTCAAAAGAGCTAATAATACCCCTAACAATCATTCTCTTAATCACACTTCTCATCACACCTATAGTTGTTAAAATCTGCTCATAATCACCCTTAAGATGTTTCATAATCCTCACACTAACCCTCATTATCATCATATTTACCCTCATGACAGTCACTCCTTTTATCAACATTCACCTTCTGTAAGTGTTTCTTACTTTTCTTTTGACTTTTATTTGATTGTTGAATGGATGAACCGGAGATATTTCATGTTCTATATGCTCATTTTATTTCATTTATTGAGAAACATCTATTCTTGCTTTGTAGCATTGCAACATATTCCAAAAATGTTGGGACTGGGGCAATTTAGGGTTAATAATGAGGTGAAAAAATTAAATCCAGACAGGAGATTATAATCATGATTTGGTATAAAAGCAGCATCCTGGAATGTCTTCAATGAGCAAAGTTCTCCAGAGATTCTCCAGTTTGTCAATGAATTGACATCTTTTAAACAATGTACCTCAAAGAAAGGGGAGGGGTTTGCACATATTATTATTAATATTATTATTATTGTGGTGCGTTAATAATAAAAGCTTAAAGGAATTGGGAGAGATTTTAATGTGTGAAGGTTCACCCTTGATCTTTAATCCTTCAGACCCCACTGCATCAAGAACCTCAGGAATGGTAACATTAAAAAGTGGTAAATGCTTTACTGTCCCAACTTTTTGGAATGTGTCGCAGGGCTGGAATTAAGGAGGTTTATTAATAAATGAAATTAGGCTGAACAGACTAAACATGAAATATGTCCAGTTTATATTTTAAGTAAATATATCAAACACTGTGTTTTTATTTGTATTTTCTAGATCGTATTTTCTGGGTGGGCTTGTGGGGGATTTCTCTTGGATCAGCAGGTGGTTGCTTGGGTGCTGCTCAGTAGACTTTATTGTTCTATATAATCACTTTAGCTTTAAATGATTGGGATTGTATTTAATGATGCTTGATTAGATTTTTGTTGAATATTTGGTGCCTCTGTTGGTTCCTGTTCATGTTTAAAATCTCAGTTGGGAGTGAGAGTGAAGTGAGTGTTAAAATAACATCGATTCCCGATGGTACGAATGAACTCGGTGAACTTTTCCAGCTTTCTTTATTCACTTGACACTGTTAGTCACATGTAGTGCTCAGTAATCACTCTTCTATTCCACCAGCAGGATGTGTCATCATTTTATAAGCTTCATAAAATTCAACTTCCTCCATCTTCACTGGTGGGTGTTATAAAAATATACCTGAGATAATAACAAAAAGTGTCTTATGATGATTCATTCTGATTGGATTTTCAGAACAATGAGTGAAAGATTTTTATTTTATGATTACCATTTTATGATTCAGGGTGTAAATTCACTTTCAGTTTCATTTGCAGCGCTCACACGTTTTTATTTTGGGGGTCCCAGATTGCAGGAGCTTCATCACAAAGTGGCATAACTGTACAAATACAAGAACAGGCAAAAATGCCCCCCATTTAAACTAAGTGGATAGACTGGTGTTGTGGAGCTTTGTGGAGGACTTCTCCCATCACTAAAAGGTCGCTGCAGACGAATATGATGTCATTCGGACTGATTACTAGATGAACATTTCCATATCCTGTTTGGAAGTTTTTGAAGTTATCAGATGTGATGTTTGATGAGGACGATGTGGTCCAGTCACCATCTACAGAAGCAGAAATCAGATCAGACGTCAAGTGTTCTGCCTCAGATTCTTGTTCTCGTTTGACAGCATTGGAACTAATTATCATTCTTCCAATGGTCAGATCCATCATTTCATTTTGGGATTTATGGTTGAGGTATTTTTTATGGATTGGAGCTCAGATATTTTTAAAAATGGATTATGTGGATGTAACGATTCACACTACCCACGATGTGATACAATTAATAAAATGACCCTTTTGTTTAATGAAATTGAAGCTAGATTATGACCAAGTTTCATTTTAATTATTTATTTTATTTAAATAATGACTGACTTTTTATTTTTTAAGGTAGGTACAAACAATTTAGAACTAAGCATGATTGAGTGGGTTTCATTGAATGATTTCACTTATTAAATATGTTATGATTATTAATTATGATGATATGAGTTTTTCTGCTTTGGTGTGTGCAGGTGAAGGGCGGAACCTCAATGTTGGTTCTGGATCCAATCGACTAAGAGATGCTGGGACGTTCTGCACCATCAGCCTGGACCAAGAGGAAGTGTTCCGCACAAAAGTCTACGATAGGAGTCTAAGGTGCGCACACACACACACACACACACACACACACACACCAGGTTCTGCATGACCTTTGAGTACAGTAGGTGTACACTGATCAAGACGTTTGTTATGATGTGGTATTTAAAATACGGTTCTCATTATCAGTCTCTGTGTGTTGTATTGGATCAGACGATCACAAATGCATCAGTGAGTCTCGGCCACCCATGGCCCTGTCTCTGATTAACCACTGTTCCTTCCATGGGCCACTTCTGATAGATTCTGACCACTGAAGACCTGGAACTCCCCACAAGAGCTGCAGTTTTAGACATGCTCTGACCCGGTCGTCTAGCCAGCACAATCTAGTCCTCATCAATATTGCTCAGATTCTATATTATCTTTTAAATGTTCATGATCGTGTGTCTGGTCTATTTATCATAATAAATAATACAGACCTGTAATAAGGCAAGAAATGAGACAGAACCTTTCAAGAACTTGAAATGCAATTACTTTTACTTCTACTGCTAATAATAATAATCATATTTTTTCATGATGGGGGTATAATCCAAAATTATAGAGCCCTCCCTTTCATAGATCACAAAATGCTTCGATAAGGATAAAACTGGTACAATGTTCACAACACGCCTCCATCACGAGCTCTTGACCGAACAGAACACTCACAGAAGATATTCGAGTCGGGTGTTCACAGACATCTTGACCACAATCATTGAAACATCATATTTAGGAAGGCTGGTGTTGCAGAGACTCTTTAATAATTATCAACAGTTTGTACAGCCGTGTCATGGTTGGTTTTCCTTGGTCAGCAGTCTGTATGACCCAGAATGCCACTGCTGGATCACCTCACCATCCCGACTCAAGCTGTTACGTAGGTCATTTGTAGACCTCATGAATCTAGTGAATGTATTGCTACAGTGAATGAGTGTGTGAATGTATGAATGTGGTGTGGATCTCTCTCTCGGTCTCGGTGGTGTTGCTGTGTTCTCTCAGTGTTTCACAACACTTTTATTCTGCAGTGTGATTCAGGAAGTACTTTGTTCCACCCACGCTTTTCTCACTCACTGTATCTCTCTCACTGCTCTTCACTCTTCTGAGTGCTTCACTGGCATGAGGTGTGATGGTGGTGCCAACTCTCCGGCTCTCTGAATTCATTCTTTAAATCTATCACTTCCTCACTTTCTGCATTTACTTGTGATCACTCTTTTATCTGTAGTGTGTGTGGTGGTGGTCGTGGTGGGGGTCGGGGGTGGATTCAGCAGCACTGGATTTAAAAATTCAATATTCACTTACTTTTAACTTAAACAACCTTATTGTATTAAACTGTATATATTAACTAACTGGTTGAACCTGCTACCTAGAAAGCAATGAACACAAATTTATTCAGTATGTAAACTGAATAGTTTGGAGCCGGGCCATTTCCTCTGCTTCTAATTCATAGCAGACCTGTTTTTGATGGTTCTTGGACTGACCTTCCAGACATTTTTTCACAACCTTTCTAGCTTCGTACAAACACCACTGTTCCATGTACTTTGTTCAGACACTTATTTGTACAGATGATCTTGGGACCTGAAGCTGCTCAGAAGTTGATCCAAGTAAAATGTAAACCGTGACTTAGCAGATGTTTATCATAATCCCTAATGAGGAATTCTATTATAGGACAAGATAAAATGACATTTCGGGAAATTTTCCTATTCTACAACGAAGCAGTCTGTATATTTCTGAGCCAGATTATTTTTCAGAAAGCTCCTAATGATCAGAAGATCAAAAATGTCAAGACTCAGATAAAGGACATGTTTACCCTATAAACATACAACCACCACGCAACAGTGTGTTTCAGTACTGACTTGGTCTTTGACAACAAGCTTAAGAAATTTTCTTCTGACCACTTCTCTGCTTTACTTTTAGCTTTGTGTTTGTGTTTTGAACATATTTTGAAGATTTAGAAAAAAATATTGGCGAAATAATTAAAGAATGTATCATTAATACAAACCGGTTTATAGATTAGAATAGAAGAGAACATTTTAACTAGAGCATTGGGTTAATTAGTGGATATGTTAATTAATTGTGTGTAGTCATACCTCAATTTTAAAATACTTTTACACTCTCCTTGACAAATGCTTGAGCGGTGCATATAATACAGTAAAAATAAATCCAAATCTTCAAGTCTGTAGAATGTTGCAGGACAACAAGTCTTAAAGATGTATTTTTTATTACATTTTTAAATTTTTACATATTTTTTCAGTTGTGTAGCATTAGGTCAGTTTGGCCACTTCATTTCATTTGAAACTCCTGTGGTGTTAGAAGTATTTATATTCAAATCAAATACTGTTTCACTATTTATCTTTTAAACTTTAAACTTCATTTAGGGCGGCGTGGTGGCTTAATTGGTAGCACTCACAGCAAGAAGGTCCGGGGTTCAATCCCCAGGTGGGTCGATCTGGGTTATTTCTGTGCAGAGTTTGCATGTTCTCTTCGTGTCTGCGTGGATTTCCTTTGGGTACTCTGGTTTCCTCCCACAGTCCAAAGACATGCTACCAGGTTGATTAGAGACACTGAATTGTCCTGTGGGTACCT
>JAYDZF010000007.1:1570796-1582856 GCA_034509105.1 Microcambeva barbata | reverse complement strand
TTCTCCCGGACGGCATCTGTGAGATTCTGAACCCACTGTTCTATACATCATATTGAAATACAAAATACATTTCACAGACATCAGCATTACATTTAGTAAGTATGTTAAAATGTATTTATGAAGCACATTTACAAGTGATGTACATGTTGATGCATAAAACAAGTTTAAAACAGTAAAACAACAAAACACGGACCATCACAATCATTTTTAATCTGAATTTAAAAACAGAAATGGAAGACTACTGTTCAGTGGTCGGCTGTTCAAGTGGAACATTACAGACATCGTGTGTGTGTGTGTGTGTGTGTGTGTGTGTGTGCTTGTTTTGCTCATGTGCTTTTCTACACACTCCTGATTTACCTTGACATGGAAAAGCTTTATGAATTGCCCCTTTGCTCCAGAATCCCTCAAGGCGCTTTTGCTTCAATCGCCGTGGTTACGGATGAGGCGGCAGTTTGTCAGGCCTCCGCGAGGCCGTAAATTAGCGTGACTTGTCTGGACAAACCTATCGAGTGGATTTGATCTGTGGGCGGCCGACGAGCTTCAGTCCGGCACATCACGCTAACACGAATCTCACAGCGTTGGAGTCCGGCTGGCTTTTCCACAAGCAGGGACCTTCTTCCAATCCTGCCTCTATCAATAAGTGTTAAAGCCCCCACAGTACAATCATGGCCACTCGAAAACACTCACAGATGAAGATCGGGATTCTTTTAGTCGGCCACGATCAATATATCGTATTTCCTGTGATTGGCTGTGTTGTGTTCCTGGTCTGTACTCGAGGAGAAGTTGTTTTGTGGCCATGACAAGGTTATGAGGAAGGCTAGAGAAGATTTGTCAATCATACTCTAATAAACGATGTTTCAAAAGAATACAGTACCGCTACAGAAAAACAGAGTCAGGTAAATTACTGTCCTCTCTACTCCTCGCATTATACATCATCCTTCACTCATGTAAAGAGGGCATGTCTAAATCCCCAGATCCCTTTAAACACTCCTACTGAGGTTCCTTAATTCTGAGTGATGATAAGACTGAATGATGACGGAGCTTCCACTGCGCTGGAGGCAATCCCAGCCTTCTGTGAGACACGGCTTCTCTCACAAAGATTGAAAGACGTGAGTTGAGTTCTTATCAAGGTTTGATGATTGATCTGTATACAGGTGCACGTTTTTGGTACACAGATGGAGTTTGAATTTACTGATCAGGCAGTTGTGAGCCAGTCGTTGTTCAGCTGAGATTCGACTTCAAGACGTTGCTACGCATTTTCTGTAACCACTTGTGCCCAGTTTTATAAAATTTTAGTTGTATTATTTTATGAATAAAAACTATTAAAATAAGCCTCTCCGATGTCATACCGGCTCAGTTTCTTACCTGCATGGTGCCTTTTCGAGGAGTGAAAGATGAAGGGTTGGGGCTGAATGGAACAGAAGCTCTGCTGGAGGGGAATACATATCTGGAAAATATAGGAGCACATCTGGTGTTACGGGTTCATGTACACTGAGCCGACAGCCATGGAGAAGAAAAAATGTATCCCAAAGGTAAATTTGCATTGCTAATTTATAGCACAATGTGCCATTGTGTATTACTCACACCTGTTAGAAAGAGATCCTGCTAGGTTTGCTAGGTTTGCCTTCATCAAGTATGAATGTATGGAGCATTAAATAAAACATTGATCATTTCAATATTTAAGTAAATAATTGTAATGTATAAGCATCTTAAATGTAAAAATGTATACATTTCAGTACTTGCTTTATCCTGGACAGTGAGGGTTGGACCTGTATGACACACTAGTACTTGGAAGTCTCGTCAGACTCTTCCAACCAGTTTGAGGCATTAGTAGTCATGTGATGAGGCACATCATCTTTGGAGGATCCCACCCAGTCCTGTATGGTTATATGTGATCCCCATGGATGGATTCAGACACAAGTAAGTTGAGAACGCCTTCCACACCTCATTAACTCACTACGTCAGCTTACCAAACATGATTCCTTCATGAGCTACAGACTGCATCTGTTGAAAGTAGAAATAATGAGATGGTCGTGACAATAATGTGATCCCTGTGATCCCGTCTCTTACCATACTGATAGACTTAAACAAAGAGCTGTTTGTCTTTCTCAAGTACAGTGGAACTTTAATCTTAATCGGTTCTTAAGTTCTGTTCTTAAGTCAGATTGTTTGTATAGTAATTTTATTTTGCCCCATGAATAAATCCGAATTCAATCCCCCTTAACCTTGCTAATGTCTAAATGCTCTTTTTCATTTTAAATACAAATTCTTTTCCTTGTAAATCTTCTATCTCATTCCTTTGTGTTGTTTGTATATTGAATTATACAAAATAAGAAAACCACTGTCCAAATGTCCTCACTTTATATATGGGGTGTGTTCTAAAACCTAGAGAGCTGCCTTGCTGTCTTACTCCCTACCTAGTCAGACCTAATTAAAAACCTAATTAAATAGGACATTGCATTATAAATCAGGTCAATCAAATGCTAACTAAGCTACACAATTAGCACTGTTGCACTCAAACCGCAGCGCAGGAATGTCAGATCTATGTCAGACCCCAAACAGGTAAGTTGTTACTGCCAAGCTCAAATTTGCTCGAATAAACAAATCTACCTCCAAATTTGAAAAAAAAATCAAAATCAACGATGATTTATTTACATTTGAAAATAAATCTGCCCCACAACCCTGCCTCAAAATTTATGTGGAAAATAAAAATAGTTCAGAGCCCAAAATGTTGGTACATTAAACCTTTCATAAGTCATTCAGTGACCTTGAAGTCAATTCCTTAGCTCAACATCATTCTTTTTTATACAGCATCTAAGAAACACAAGGGTTATACTTTTATAACTATTTTTAACTATTTAATTTCATTTGATAATCACTCCGTTGGACACGTGCCATCGGAGACGCTCACATCTAAAACAGGGCTGAATCTTTTAAGGTTTCTTTTAAGGTAGCATGTGTGTAAATATCTGTGAGGGCCGTCTGAGAGCAGATTGCTTTATTTTCTCCAGCAGGAATCACGTCAGCGTCAGGGCCGTGGTGCAATACGGCCGTCCGTCTCTCCACAGGAAGAGATGGGATGAGTTGTGCCTGGACTCGCTCCCGGCCATAAATTCAGGTTCAATCTCTGCCGGGTCAAAGCCCACCAATTTTCCAGACATTTGCAGACAGCTTGGAAATGAACATTAAATATTGATCCGGGCTTATATTAGCGGCAGAGGCACACAGACACCTCACGGCCAGGAGGAGAGTTATTCCCGGCCGCTGTTATTTTTATCTGCGCCGGTTTAATGGAAGAACACGGCTCTTTCTTACCCCAGAGATTTGCTAACTGTGTCATTTAGACTGCAGGTTATATTGGATCAACACTTCAAAAATCAGTCATTATGTCAGCGCGGTAAACGTCGTCTGTATGTTTACTTTAAGCCGTAAAAATAGTTCGGAGGCAGAGTTAAATAAAAATGTCAGTTAAGATTGAATCAGGACCTTGGAATTGTAATTCAGCTAATGAATGTGGGCCGTTAGTCGGACTAATCTTAATTCTGTCACTGCTTAAACCTGCTGGTCTTAAGGACCAACCGATAATCGAAAAGTCAATGAAGTTAAAATGTAGAGAGAGGGGCGTTTAGGTGGCTCGGCGGGTGGAGATACATGATGGGGTGCTGGTTTGGGATCATCCGTGTCCTTTCTGTGTGGAATTTGCATGTTCTCTTGTGTTCACGTGGGTTTCAACCGGGTGCTTCAGTTTTCTCCCACAGTCCAAAAACATGCAGCCAGGTTAATAGGAGACACTGAATGGTCCTGTAGTTGGATGCACAAACCAGTGTACTGTAGTGGCCAAAGACTGAATAAATAGGGAAGGGTGTGTCAGGAAGGGCATTCGGTTTAAAAAATGCTACAATAAGTCAATAATGGCGATGGTGACGCCTAACAGGAGCAGATGAAAGAAGAATAAATTCTTTTTTTGTTTTCTTGTCAGATTTATTTATGCATTTCTTCCATTTTCTACCTATTTAACACAGTCAGTTTGTCTTCTGGCTCTTCGCTGTCTGCCAATCAGGGTCCTTCACAGCGTTTAAAGACAGTCCGGTTTGCCAGCCCTGCAGGCACGGTCAGTTATTACACATTGAGCATTTTAACCACAACGTTGATGTTAGAAGCAGAAAAAATGATGCACATGTGGTCCGATCGAACAGACAAGCTACTGTAGCTCAAAGTGCTGAAGAAGTGAATCCTGCATCCGATAGAAAGCAGTCAGAATACACAGATCAGCACAGTTCCAGTAGGACCGACACCATATTAGGTAGGTGATCACAAAGTTCTGCCTGATCACTGTATGAAAATATTGGCTTGGCCTTTATACAGCTAAACAGCCTTGAAACAAGAGATCACTCATCAATGTAGCACTGTACACGAAGAGCTGAAGACAAATAGTTCATTAGTTTAGGAACAGAAATCATCTCACAGCTGCACAATATAAGTCACCCAGACTGAATAATTAAAAATGTGTTCTTATAATTACCTGGGTTTCCTAAACAGAATATAAATGATTATAAACAGATTCACTCTCCCTACACAAAGTAGAAAACTTCTCCAGGTGATTCTACAGTATTTCTTTTTAAAAGTTTGGTAAAACTGCAGGTCGATAGCTGTAGAACAGATTTATGTTGTTGCATTAACCACATTAGGACTAAAAAGTGAGATGAAGAAGCTTGCGTCGACTATCCAGTCTCCCGGCTCTAATCTCACTTAACACTTATGCCTTTTCAAATTGAGAGTGCATCAGAGAGACCCGAAAGGCCCAGCAGAATTAGGAGGAATTGACCACATTTAAATTACAATGCGGCAAAAAAAAATCTGATTATTTTATCTCATTGGCACCTTTAGGCTGTAATTGCTAAAAATGGATTTTCGATAAAGTACTAATGTTATAAATTGTTGGTGTCTTAAAAGTTTCAGCACTGTAGGAGTGCATCGAAAAGGATTTGTGTTTAGGGTGCTGCTGAGATTCCCAACAGTGTTCAAGATTAAAGAATATTTCAAATATACTGAAGGTGTGTTGTGCTGGTTAAAGTACCAACTTGACAGTGGGTACAGTGTTGTTGGGATTATTTCTTTGCATTTTATACTTTCCTGGAACTATATATAAAAAACAACTAATATTTGTTTCTAGTGCATGCAGTAACATGTATTTTTCCTGCTTCTAATATCAACTTTGAGAATAAAATGTTCACATTCTGCCTAATATATTTCCCCTCTAACAGGTGATGAAGAGATCATTTGGGGCAGCCGTGGCCTTGACGTTAGAGAACTGGGCTTGTGATCTAAAGGTCGACGGTTCAATTTCGAGAGTGTACAGATTACGCTGACGTTCCCTTGAGCAAGGCACCCAACCCCCAACTGCTCACAATGATTTGCGCTGCATTGGCAGTGCTCAGAATGTTTGGTGTAAAGCTGATTTTATTTAGCTGTGTATATCTGGTGTTTGAGAAGAGGAAACATGTAGCATATGAGCCTGAAAGGACCCACACATTCTCTACTCAGAAAACAAATTATGGATCGGCTGTAATCTACATCCGCTGGCTCATCACACCCGGCTAACTTCCCCGATAAAGATTTTTTTTCCCTTTGCACCACTGATGCGATGATTTCCAAAGCCCCAGCTAAAGCAGGTTCATCCATGCTCACATCGTACCCCAATCCTCAGAGCTTCAGAAGTTATCGATCTGGAAGGTATTGATTAGTCTGCTGTTAAATTAGTGCTGAGGAAAAACCCATCCAGAACCTTTAATTAATTAGGCATCAAAAACTTGTACTTGAGAATAAAGGACGTGAACGATCACGTTTCTGTTCCTACATACTGAACATGTTCTTGTGGTAGAACATCATACATTAGAAAGATCTACAGAAAACTTGAGACATTTAGAACAATGAATTGTTGATTCTCTAGACTAAACCCCAGCAGCCCATTCTGTGCTCCTCTGTGTGTGACTGATCCACGCCCACTTCAACTCCAGCAGCAACATACACAGGCACGCCTTCTTTACCTGATTGGTCCCCACAGCCCTGATTACCTGCAGCTGCTCCTATTTAGAACAATATTTCCTGTTTGTGTGATGTAGAAACATTAATGAGGACTTTTGTGAATGGTGTATTTGTTACCATTCTTGTGAAGTGTGCTGTGTTTACTGGTTTGTTGTGTTCAGTGGGAAAGATCTGCTGATGTGTGTCCAATGGGGTTTCTTTACATGCCTTTTTAACTCACATGAGAGTGATTGCAAATAAAGCCCCCAGACATGTTTACTTACATCTCACCGATACACAAAGTGATCAGAGCAGACACTGAGGAACAGATGAAGACCGGGAGGAAATCACCAGAGCAGGTGGTAACAGGTGAGCTAAAGCGACAGGTAAACCGAGCAGAAGAGAGGATCAGATGTAGATTTTAGACGTAACCACATACCAGCGTTTCTGACTCAATGGCGCTGTGTGATACTCCTGGATTGGAGAAACGGATATGCTGAAGCTGACCGTGTAGATTCATATCAAAGCGGTCCTTGAGCCATTTTTCAAAGACACTGTGGTCCCTCAGTGAGAAGGCAGGTGGCCTTCTCACCGATGTCAAGGTATGTGTGTGTGTTTGGGAGGAGTTTCTAAGTTTAAAAGGTTGTCAATCCTCGAGAGTATATAAGGTCCAGGGCTGAATTTTTTAGTGCAGCTGAGTGGACCCTCACAGTTTTATATGCTTTATTTTGGTGCACTAGCTAGGATGTTTATGTGTAATGTTTATTTTCTACACACTTAGGTGACACAGTAGAAACTAATTATTTCTGAAGTTCTGTACTTAAGTCATATGTTATTTATTTCAATTCATTTTTCCCATAAGAAATAATTAAAGTATAATATAGCCGTCCCAGACCTCCAAAACCCCCAAGCTCCCCTTTAATGCTCTTTTTTGTTATAAATACAACTTAATTTTACCCTAAATATTTACCCTAAAAATTTATTGGGGACCATTTTGATGGCCTGCTGCCTTACTGCCTACATACAAACTATCTAAGAGGATTGTAATTGGATGTTGCCTTAGAATATGGATAATTTGAAAACTAAGCTAACACAGCACTGTGCGATGAAAACCAATAGGACAAGGTAGCACAGAACACCAGCAGGTCAGATAATGCCTTTCTCTGTGTACTTGACTTAAGTACAGAACTTTTGTCCAATGAAAACAAAATGTTTTTTCACAATTTGTGGATGCTGGGTCAGAGAATGAATATCGGGGGTTTACAGTATTGAAACACCTTCACACGGCCTCAGATTTGCATCTGTTCTGAAACTTTGCATCCAGGTAGATGTTTTATTCGATCTTTCATGAGGAAACATGATCACACTCTGGGGAGCGGTGGTAAATATTTTATCATCTCTTCATTACAGTCCGGAGCCGTGCCTCATTTATCGATAGACTGCAATTTAGGAGTTTAGGAGACTCTTTCTCCCTAACAACTCATCATTACATTCATCTACCAGCTCGTTCATTTAGGCATCTCAGAGTGTCAACAACTGACCATTCGATCGGTGCATTGATTTGAACTATTCTAATAACGTTGAAGCTGCTTTGTTCATGTCAAAACCACTTAAACCCTGCTCAGCTATCGACACACCAACAGACTCCGAAAAAGTTTGGAAATGATTGAAATTGTACAAAAGGTAAACAAAACAATCTGTCTATCATCTATAGGTATGTCTATCTGTTTATCAATCCACAGTGTTCTGAGAAGGCTCCTCACAAGGCTTTGAAATGTCTGGGAATCTGAGCATTTGTATGGCTAAGAACTGATGTTAAGAAAGCCTCAGTTGATGTTCCAGTTCCTTAAGTTGTTCAGTAGGACTGAGGACAGGGTTCTGTTAATACAGCTTCAAAACTGTAAAAGCTCAAGAAAGATGACATTGATAAACGATCTAATGCAACATTAGCTGATAGTGTATTTATTATTGTGGATATATAATGGAATAAAGTGAGTGTAAGCTGATTCAAACACAGAAGGGTTCAACTGAGCTTGCCTTCATGTCATCACAGTGCGTAAGTCATGCAGGGAAGTGCCTTCCCTAAACCTTTGCTGGGAAGGAAACTTCTTTTATTCCTTTAATATGGTAAGAAGGTGCCCGATTCCGTTTGAATATATAGTGTATGGTAAACAGAGCAGCTCTTGTTTGGTGTTCTCCTATGGTTGCATTTAGCCAGCTGGGTGTTCAGGACTTTTGAATAGAACAATAGGAGCATTTTATCCCCAGTAGGAACTATGGGAGATGCAGGACTCTAAGGTTTCAGATCCTCCGAGCGGAGGGGCTCTTATGGTTCGGATTACCTGAAAGTTCTTCAAAGCTTAAAATCCAACACAGACCAAATCGAGGACTTTATATAAACAGCAGTGGCTAAACAGTTGCTCGATAAGTGTCCTGATAGGTTTTCATGGCTATCTGGAGCCATGCTGACTGCAGTGCATTCCAACACTCCAGGAAGGGATGTGAAGTGGATCCATTAACACAACCATAAGGTGCTCTTACAGATGCTCATTTGGATTTAAGGGAATTATGGGGTCAGGGTAGTTCTTGGTCTTCCAGCCGGTAGAGGACATTTCTAGTCATGTGCCAGGTCATATAGTCTCTGAAAGATTTAATCTGGTCCAGGAAAGAGAATCAGTGTGGTGTACATGATCCTGAAAGATGGATTTAGACCCAAATCAGTGGAAAGTCTTTTCCACATGGACGCAACAAAACGCTGGTGAAACTGAGCGGTTCTGATTTCACGTGGCCTCATCACGTCTCCTTCTGGCTGTTTTTATGGGAATGTGAATGTAGAGTTTGAGTGGAGAAGTCGCTGCAGGTGCTGGATGGGATGAGGAGAAAACAGTGGTGCTTTATCATGATGAAAGCTCGGTCTCTGTTCTCACCACCGCCACCACATGAAGCTGAACTAAAAGCTCTCAGTCATCTCTCTCTCTCAGCTCAGTGAAATACAGAGGGATGTGGGCTGTCTAATGGACCGGTGTACAGGCTTGTGCTGCAGTACCACCCATCCACAAAAAGCATTTTCTACTGGTGTAAAGTATAAAGCATCTTTTTATTCATTCATCTCTGCTAATTGCTTCATCCTGATCAGTCACGGTGGCGCCAGCAGGAACAAACCTGACACGAAGTCGAAATAAACCCTTAATGCATCTTCAATAAGAAAGTCCTGAAATAAATGCCTTTAGTAGAGAAAGATTCACTTCAAACAGGCACCAAACATCCTGTAAGAACTCTTGCTAGGTTGAAGCTATTCAAACCAATAAAATATGCCACATACGTTGATGTTGTCTGACAGATTTGTAAAAGAATTACAATTTGGAACACAATGTGTCCGGCATCTATACGTATCTATTACTTATTATTTGCTGAGACCAGCCAGGGTAACTGATTATTGATCATTAAAATGGTGGGCAGTGAGAAAATCTGTGGAGGACGTTTCTTAAACATCATATGTCGTGTTAGGAGGCCGATGTTTATAGTGCCGTCATCTCATTTCAGGTCAAAGCTGATTGTATTCAACTGCTTTCTTTTTCCATTCGCATTTCACCTGCTGTCCCAGATGTTCTGAAATTAAGGTTCCAAACCAACTTCACGTCCCGCCCATTCAATTACAGAGACGAAGTAATAAAAGCCTGTTTTTTCAGAAGTGATCTGTGTTTCTCAGACAGATCTCTTAATTCCTCTCCCAGTTAATATCGACGTCTGGGGTTTGCTCGATTTGGATCATCTTTGTCAAGAAATGAGGAACCGTGGACCAATAAAATCAAAACATTGTTTTCTTTTCATTTTTCACCGAGTCTCTATGTATGGAGATGAGAAGAAGAGAAGATGAATCTAAACAAAGATGTACACAAGACACTTCTGGATGTCACTCTTGATCTGTGTCTTTTGTTCTTTACACCGCCGGGGTAACAGGATGAACAGAACACTTGACACGTCTTCACGCTACATCTTATCAGTTTTCATCATACAGGGAGGCATGGATGGGAAGAATAGATTGCCTGTTTGTTTTCTCTAGGTTCTGGCCCAAATTAAATCACTCAGTCCAAGCTTGTAAACTCCACCAACCTGTTCAAGGGCACACACAAATTTATGTTTTATTAAAACAGCAAATCTAAAAATATTCGATGCCGATGGAAAATCTTCAGACCTCTTTCGAATTGTCAGATGTTGTAATTTGGCCTGAAATGAAGAAGCACTTGAATCTTTCTCCACCTTTATTAGTACACTTTGCCTGACAATATTCAAGTAATATAAAAATTATTATAGTACATTCATGGCAGAAAAGCTTCCGCAAAATGTATTTAATTTTAAACTCACAGCACGTCTTTGGACTGTGGTAAAGAACCGGAGCACCTGGAGGAAACCCACATAGACAAACAGGGAGAACATGCAAACTCAGTGTGGAATGGCCCCGAATCTGGATTTAGCTCCATCTGACTTCCACCTTTTTGGACACCTCTTCCACATCCTGTAAATATAAAGATGAAGTCATGATCAGAGGAGTTGTATACATTGTTTTAGATGTGTTGGATGCATCAGACTGTGCTGGTTGAATTATACTATTCTTTCTGATGGTGATGCTGTTCACAGAGGACACACACACACACAGGAGTCTTGGCGACTGATCTTGTTCTGGAATCTTCTCCAGCGTCTGTGCTGTGTTGTTGATGAAACATTAACAGTGGCAGATAAATCTGGGACAGCATGTGTTCCTTATATAAGAGGACTGCTGACCTGGACTCCTGTTTCTGATCACCGTAGAGTCGTCCAGTAAACTGGGACTGTGGAATTTAGACTTATACTAATTTTACTGGGTGCTCGAAGGGGGCATGCAGGGGAACATATAGACACTGTTTGCAGAAAGGATTGGATGATATAAAAAGGAGAATCTGGGATTTCATAATTCTGCTCAATCTTGAGTAGAAAAAAATCAATGTGTTCAGTGATCAACTGAATTTAGTAATTACATTTATTTGAAATCAAAGTAAACAAATTGCTTTTGAGAATTAACTTATTGATTTAATAGTTTATGTGTGCAAAAATTGCCACTAGCACCTGGACTCAAGGTTCGAATCTCTGTCTTGTGGGCACCATCTAGTGGGCACAATTATTAATACCCGCAAGAGACAACAACTGGCCACTGAGTCTGCTGGGTGGAAAAAGACCAAACTAAACAAGTGGGGTCAGTGCTCTATATTTATATTAGATGTCTCTGTGTCTGTGTGTAGCAGTTGTTGGATGGAAGTAAAGTAGACAAACGTCACGTTATATTGTGATGTTGACATCTTTATGGCTGTAGGTGAGAGATCAGGTAAGCAGAGGTTACAATGCTAACACTTTTTGAATGTAACAGCTGTATTAGTTGTGGGCAGATTAATTCTGGACGTCAGGAATAAGTCTCGCTGTCCGACTGAAGTGTAAACGTTCCTATTTCTGGATTAACCTGCGTTATCCCTGCTAGTAATCAAACGTTCTCTCTCTCTCACACACATATCCCAAACGTTTACCTGATTATCAGCATGAAGCTGCTGTCTGTAATTTGGCATACAGACCTCCACCATTGGATCTATTGGCAAGCTTTTTGATGTGTGTGTGTGTGTGTGTGTGTGTGTCAGATTGGAGTTAAATGGAAATAAAGTGTGCTCAGATCTCACACAGATCGGAAATGACGGTGCTGGGATGTTCATCCTCAGTCTGAATGGGTTTGATGCTCATTTCATTCAGTCTCAAGTGCCTCTTAGGCTCAATTTAATAATTATAGATGTTTTTATTCACTCTTGATGTGAAAACGATTATGTTCCTAATGACCGTTATCTTCTACTGGAACCCACAGTGTGTTTTCTTCAGTCATTTAGCTTTAGTAACCATTACCAAGTGTTGGATAAAAATCCTTTTATGAGGTTGAGTCTTTTCAGAACCATGAATTTTGGATTCATGATTTATGTATTAATTTAACAAAATAATTTAAAAAACATGTTTGTAATTAGC
>JAYDZF010000007.1:1438933-1451441 GCA_034509105.1 Microcambeva barbata | reverse complement strand
TTTTCAAATGTAAGAAATTTCTCAGTTGTGGTGATGTGATCAGTGTCCTCTCTGTCTAATCTCTGTTAATCAGGGGTCACCAACACTGTGTCCACAGGCTTGTTTTAAAAAAGCACAATTCATCAATGAGCTGCGCCTTAAATTTAATGTTATTCAGTTGCTATTCTTTTTTATTAGAATTTATATAAGATTTTCTTTTAAAAAAATCTTAGAAATGAATTAATTTACAATGTTTATTATAAATGAGTTTTAGATAACTTTAGGTAAACTCTGACAGTGAAATGGGACATTTTTGAATGAAATGTAGAAGAGGTCATCTAAAACTCTACAGTTTCTGAGATTAATAGAAAAAAACTTTCTGTTTGGGACCTTGTTAAGTCATGAGAATTATTGTGATAAATCATTAGCTTGATCAGTGTCTTCAAAGAGTATCATTAATAATTAGAATAATAATATATATATCTAAAGGCAACCTGAGCAAACTTGTTATTAAAGAGGACACAGAACTCATGAAGTATCTCTCAGTTTCAAAAAGGTTGCTGAGCCCTGATCTAAATGATCTGATGATGAGTTCCATGTGTCATCAGAATCCTCTCTCCCGAGGCAGACACGTTTTACACCATCTACACTCTAGAGGAGAGGACGTGTATCTAAATCCTTAAATCGCTCCTCATAATTATTCTCATGATAACTTTATTTAAGAAGATTTGGCAACATGTGTTGATATTTGATCATGATAATTAAACTTCGAGTTAAGTTGAAATAAGAGAAACTTTGCTGCGTTTGCCTTAAAGCTAAATCTGATGATGGAGGTGTTAGGAGATGAAGCTGCTCACCACGGTGGCGGTGGAAGCTGCAGTGGTGCCACTTTGAGACACAGGACTCTGGGTTTGGGACAGAACCGCTTTATTCTGAAGAGCAGGCGAGGCCGAGACAGGAGACTAAAGGAAGCAGAAGACAGCAAAGAGAAAAAAAATATACATATAAAAAGAGAACACACACACACACACACACACACACACACACACACACACACACACACACAGACTGAATATACATTACACAACTATCCAAACCCAAACTGATCAACAAATATAAAGATACCGTGTCCCTGTTGAGACAGTGTAGTAAATAAGTAAATAAGTAAATAACATTTCTTTCAAAGAATAAGACTAATATACGAATAATAACATCTAATAACTAATGATTTTTATAAAATGCTCTCGGTTTTATTTAAATAGTTCACATTTTTAAAACGAGGAATTGAATACTGAACAAATTACTGAGGCAAAATCCTTAAACTACAGCATGATAGAACCGATACCCCCCCCCACCACACACACACTTTCCCCTGGTATAAATGGGACCTGTCATGTTTGTCTCCATGTACAGTCTGTATAAAGGACAGATCACCCGGAGGGAGCTACAGACAAGGAAGAGCTTAAGGCTACAACACACACACACACACACACACACACACACACACACACACACACACACACAGTTGTTGGCAGGCAGCTGGATGATGAATGATTTAACATATTCAGACGGAAGCACGAGAGACGACGGTGTTTCATCCAAACAGAGGCGAGCAGGATGTAATGAAATTTTCCCATCATGCATATTACACATATAATAAACGTACGTAATGCAATGTTAACTATACAACAGTCAAACCAAATGATTTTTTTTTTTGAAAATTACCATGCTGAACAAAAATATGCCGAACTTCATAGAACACATTTCTCAACACAAGATTGCACATAATCTTTAATTCATCTACTCCAGGTCAATGATGAGTTTCCTATTATTACTTTATATTGCTACCGTTGGGTCATAACTGTAAGCCGCATTGGATAAAAAGTTGGTTTTTACAACAAATCCATTCCAGTGTCACATTTTGAGTGAAATCAGTCTAGAAGACACACAGTGAGGAGGATAGTACAAGTGGCTTAAAAATCTTTAAGCAGCTCAGGAACAACAGACATTAGTCAGGTTCTAAAGGTTGGGGTTTCTCCCTCTGATGACAAGAACCCGGTTGCATGAAATGTCTTCACTTTTAAGTGAAGATTTACTTAAGTGTGTTGCATAAAATCACTCAGACGGTTCACTTAACTAAGAGGAAACGGTGAGATTACTGAAGTTTGATGGCACAACCTAAATAATAAAATAATGGGGAGGGGGGGGAGGAGGACAAGAAAAGAAAACCAAACTGGACAGAGGAGAGAAAATGTATTTTTTGGAAGAATATGGCAAAAGAAAATCCATTTTAAAGAGTAGATTTAATCCAGCTAGGAAAACAGCGCTTGTGGCAAGAATACATTTTTAAAAACATGCTAAACACACCGCCATATTGTCCACCTCTGGGGTTTAAAGTGAGACTTAACCCCCAATAAATAATACAGAAGGAATAGAGCGTTAGGACACAAGGGTTTATAAGGGATTCCTTAAGGGGAATTTCATCGTTAAAGGAACCTTTAAGGGTTTCTGTGGATTTCCGTTAAAACATCCTTAGGTAACCATTAAGGCATATTTTCTGTAACACACCTATTTTTAGGTATAGTAAGTCAGCGCTCTCTCAGTGTGGGTCCCGAACCCAGATCAAATGATTCACTCTGGTGACCACTAAATAAGAGATCTACATCAGGGTGTGAACTGGTCCAACGTACAAGGCAGGGTACAAACACCCCCTCAGTTACCCAGCTACCCACAACTAAGAATCACTTTAGTCCAGACACTCCAGTGTCTTCTGCATTTCTTCAGAGGTAATCAGAAAGTACAAGGAGACAAAAATCTATATGAGCACTGGAGAACATCCCAAACTCCGTAAAGTACTGACCAAATGAGAATGCAGGTTTCCACCAACTGTGCCAGCCAGATTACTGGAATGTCATGAGTAATGCTGCCACCTTGTGGGACAAAATGCTACCTGCAACTTCTGACCATACCTGAAAATGTATTATGGTGATGTGCATGAAAAAGAAATAAGCTTGGTAAACAATAAAAAATAAACAGTTAAGGTTATTTAACAATAAACAGTTAAAGTTATACAAGACGTATGAGAAAAATTAAGAGATCGTCATAATGTTTCGATTCATCAACATAGTGACATGAATTATATACGTTCTTTAATTTTCTGTCACCGTTTTTCACTGATCAGGGCCAAGGTAAGGCCAGATCCAAACCACTGTGGACAAGAACTGAAAAGAGAATGGACAGGGGCCCCATTTATTTATTGCAGGACATCATACACTCAGAATTCAAGGGCAGCCAAACTCTTCCACCTCATGAAGGGGGAGAAAAAAACTTTTTTTTATTTATTCTACATGTTCAACCCACTTGGTCACATCATGACAAGAACGCTCGTTACACAAGATTCACCAGTACACAAGTTTATATTAAACACACTCATGGGCGTATGTATCTGTCCAATGTCTGTCCATCTCCAGTTAACCTGCATGTTTTTGGACTGTGTAAACCCACAGACATGGGCAAAACAAACATAGATAGGACCCAGACCATCCCACCTGGGGATCAAACCCAGAACCATCTCGCTGTGAGACAGTGTTACACATAACAAAAACAAACACAGCTCTGAGGTTAAGAATCAATAACACTGTACTAATGATCCTACACTATACAATACTAGCCTCTTATCATATACTATAATAATCATCCATATATCATTCAACAACCCATCCATCCTATTCGACCATGCATAAACAACGCGTCCGTCCACCTATCCATCAATCCACCCGTGTATCCAGCCAGAAGAAAGCCGGAGAGAGTTTCCAGTCCTGAGGGGGTGAAGAACATTCAACATGAATGAAACATGATGAACAGCGAGTACAGGTAAGAACAGTGAGAGCGAACAGTGATCGATCACATTCTAACAGGTAAGAGGTGATAATCCAAACTTCAATGCAATATTAAACAGCTCATTACATCCTGGAATGAGAGAGAAGGGACGGCGACAGTAATTACAACCGGCAGAAAAATGGCGCCCATGCTCAGTTTCATCAGCGCTCACTGAACCAAGAGAAAGAGCCAAAAGTCGTCCTGAACTTTTACACTTCATGCTTTTTTATTTTTTTTTTAAGATCAGCGTATTCCAATGAAAGTATCGGGACAGCCCTCCTAATTAATAAATAAATTTAGAAGAATACTCTTTCATTACTGTGCTTTACACACAGTGAAATTTGTCCTGTGTTCCATTCAGACACATACACACTAGTGAACACTAGGGGGCAGTAAGCCCACATGTCTGGAGCAGTGGGCAGCCCTAGCCAGAGCAACCGGGGAGCAGTTAGGGGTTATGTGCCTTGCTCAAAGGCACTTGAGTCATGACCTGTCAGCACTGGGAATCAAACTGGCAACCTTCTTACCACCAGGCCATGGCTGCCTCTTAATAAAAGAAATGTAAAGCTTCTCTTCAGCTTCTTTAGTCGGTCTGGTGTTGATAAATCACACTAAGCATCGCCACTATTGCACCTGTAATTATTAAAAAGAATTCTACTCACGGCTACTCCTGTTAGCGGTCACCATTAGCGATATGGTAACGTTTTTATGCCAGATGCTCTTCCTGACACAAACCTCCCTATTTAGCCAGGCCTGGGATCAGCACTTAAATGCCCTGGGTTATGTGTCTTGGTGGTGAGGTACCTAACCACTCCCCACAGAAAAGACCCGGAGTGCTCAGACCTTCTTGCTTTGAGGTGAGTTGCCCCTTTAATAACATTAATTTAATAATATTATTATGAATTTGTCAGAGCTCTTCTCTTAGTATTAGATGTTGGTGCATTATTCTGTATTGATATTGTCATCAGTGGGTTCGTTTTCAGTGTTTAAGGATTGTTCCTGACGTCGAGGTGATTCTCATGTAGTTTATTGTGTATCTTTTTTTTTATTCTGTAATGCGTGTTTTGATATTTCGAGGTTATTGATTTTTCTTCCAGTTCTTCCTCTTCGATCTTCCACAACCCTGCAGGTGTAGTTAGCATGTTTTTACCTGAGGGGCAGTGACTCTGAAGGTGGCCGTGCTGGTGGGGGCGGCGGGCCGGGGCGACAGGCTGCTCTGAGCCTGGGCTTGTGCTAGAGCCTGCTGGTGAACCATCATTAACTGACCCAGCTCGGTCCTCACCAACACCATCCCTACAACACACACACACACGCACGCACACACGCGCACACACACACACATTTATAGAGAGAGAGGGGAGAGAGAGTGAGAATCCGCTTCAGAACTGCTCTGTCCTGGTCAAAAAGGCAGAATACACAACATACTGGTCACCAGTGCTTCACAGGACACACACGCTTCACGCACGCACACACACACGCGTACACTTATACACACGCACTCACACACACGTACTCAAAGCAATGTAGGTATCTCCACTTTCCCCGAAAGCATGACTTTGGGCATTTGTGAGGAAGCTGGAGCACCCAGTGTAAACCCACACAGGCACAGAATTGATGCTTGTCCAGGAGTGGGTCACCCATCACTGCTCTGACACACAGATTTCAAAATTACTCAATAATGTTAATAATTCAGGGTGATGCAAGCCAATTAAAGTAACAAAATCAGTTTCCCCCCACACAAGCAGGTTATATATAAACGTCCTCCGGAAGATTTTAATAATTACCAGTAACAATCAGTCACAACCAATAAAAAAAGACTCTTTTGGCCAAATGAACACAAATTCTAAAAAAAAGCAGTTAAACTGAATAAACTCAGACCAACATCAGCAGTGATTATTACTCATACATTCTTACCTCGTTATCTCACCTACAGAGAGAAGTGAGTTTAATGACAAAAAATACACTAAAGTAGTGACATTCATGTAGTGATGAGCATGTAGGCCTTTGGAAATGTGTGAACACTAGGTGTCAGTATTGAGTAATGAACAGCTTGTTAACGTTAATAACAAACGCTTGAGATACTGAAATCATGCCAGTGTGACTTGTTCAGTTTAGTTAAATAAAATGTTCAAGCTTAACTAAGTGTTTCATTATTGAATAAATGAAACATTACAATTCATAGCCCAGCATAATGACTAATAGGACCAAAATTCTGTATCATGGTATATGACGGGTTTATTTCCATGCATGATGTGTTAACATGGGGGGTAACAGGGTAACTGCTTTTATTTGATGCACCACTAGGGCTCTAAACTAACTTTTTTGCACTGGTGCACCTAACTTTTTTGCACTGGTGCACCCAAATGTTTGACTGCATCACATTTAACACCACACTTTTACAGGTTCATTTTTTTTATTATTGTCCATATCAGCAATATTGACTTAAATTAGTAACTAACAATGAAAATAAAGTTCTATATAATCTATTTTACATAATCTATTGTATATATTCTATATATCTATTATATATTCACAATTGAAACATTATACAATTATGAGTCTTCATGTATCAATATAACATTGAAAATAGGGGAAACACACTTTTTCTCACAAATAATAGTGCATCAAATGAAAGCAAAACCGTGTAAATCACTTTGGGTGCACCTAATTATGAAAAAATCTGCTTTTTGAAATTTAAGGTATGAAATTAACATTTTGAACTTTGAAACTTGTAAATTCTCATGCATTATAAATATGTTTAAAACACAGATAAAGCAGAGGCGTTTCTGATTAGGGGTCACAACAGTGTAATTTGTGTTACATTTTCAAGTACTTTAAGTATGAGTAAAAGTTAAGAGTGGACTTTGAGCACGGTGTGTTTAGCGGTGCAGCAATAAAACAATTTACCGCCCGCTGCATGTTTAGGCCTTTTAAACCGCTGTGGCTGGGGAAAATAAATTAAGAATGTAAGATCACGTGAAAATACAAAAACAGCAACACTGACGTCCCGTGGGTCCCAGTACGACCTCTGTCTGCTGTTTTATCATATTTTATTCATCAGTTAGATAAATAAAGGATCATCATGAATACTGCATTTTATTTTTGAGTGAAATAACTAAATAAAAAGAAACTTTGTCCTCATACAGAAAAAAAAGTATCGTGAATTATATCGCATTGTGCGTAGAGTGTATCGTTACATCCCGAGTAGCTACTGCCATATCGAGAGTCATTAGACGATGCCGAGAGAAGAAAAAGTGGGAAAGGGAATCACCCCCGTCTTTACATGGCTTTTTAAGGTAGAGGTGACTTTATATGTGATGGAGGGAGCGGCTTTGCACCCTTCCTCAGCCAGAGAGTGTGTAGTGACTTCAGGAGAGAAACAGGTTTTTAGTAAGGTGGAATTACAAAATCTTTTTCACATCTCATGAGATAGGTGTTGGATCACTTTATTTAATAATGAAAAAGGTGCTCGTGTGGTGCAGAGGTAAACTGTTAAAATGGTAAAAAGTGTTTCTCTGGGCTAATATAAAAAGTTCACCCGTGGTGGAGACCACCTCACCTGGTGGTATCGTGAATCCTGGTGGCAGCTGGATCGTTGCTTGTTGTTGGGGCGGCCTGACGATCAGCTGCGGAGCCGTGATCCTCTGGGGCGGGACCGCCGGTCGCACTTGAGGTTGGACTAAGGTCTGATTCTGCACCAACTGAGTTTGGGGCTGGGACTGAATTTGCGATTGAGGCTGGGTCTGGGTCTCGGGTGGCGTCTGAGATTGAGGGTTACTCTGAGGCAGGTTACTCTGAGGCTGGGATTGGGACTGGGATTGGGATTCTGACGGAGCTTGAGACTGGGTGACAGCAGAGGTACCCACGGAGGTACCCACGGGAGCAGAGTTGATGTTCGGACTCTGTCCACCTGCCTCCGGAGTCTCTTCTGAGCTCTTGTTGTGGTTCAGATGTCCGTCCTGGATGAGCGCAGAGACGCTGGTCCCGTTCCTGCCCTGCGCAATGCTGGCCACGATGTGACTGGGCAGTCGGTGCAGGGCGATCGTGGGGGTTCCCTTGTCCAGCGGGACCGAGCTGCTCGGGCTGGACACGGTGTACGTGGATGCGTTGGTGCGCGTAAACGTCATGGAAAGCGCGCTCCCGGGGTTGGATGGGCAGCCGGTGGAGTTCGCGGCGCCGTTCATGCTGCTGCTCCGCGAGCCTCCGCGCTTCTTGCGCGTACCGTAATGCCGCGGCGTCTCCACGGAGCTCGGCGCTCTGCGGCTAGCGTTGATGCTTACGCCAGGGGAATCCGCTCCGCTCTTAGCTAAGGATGCTGTCTGAGAGAGCGGTACGCTGGTCGCCACCTTTCCGCTGCTTTCCGGGGGCTCCGTGCTTTTCTGCTGCTGCTGCTGCTGTTGTTGTTGCTCGGATGTCTTAATGTTAGCATTAGCCCTCGGAGCTAAACCTTTCGCTAAGTTCTGCTTGGCGCCGGTGCCGCTTTTGTTCGCGTTCCGGCCGACCAGCTGCGACTCCAGCGAGCCCACCAGGTCGCTCACCGCCTTCTCATCCACCTCAGAGAATAGCAGGTCTTCCAGAGGGTCGGAGGAGCCCGCCATCTTCCATCCGAGCCTTGTCTTGTCTAAATTGAACCGGGGGCGGGGCACAACACGGCCACTACCCATGCGTGTTGCTATGCATTGTGGGAGCGGGGTGCAAAACTATTTAGGCGGCTGATTTTCACACAACCCATTACTTCTAGCATGCTAATTAACATCTTAACACGTTAATATATTTCGCTTATAAACACGCCGTAAACCACCGTTTTGCAATTGAAGATAAATCTCACTTTAACTTTTTTTATGAATTCATTGCTTCACCATCCAGACTATTTCATCCTGGCCAGGCTCACAGTGGGTCTGATACTGTGGGCTAAAGGCTGGAAACACCCCAAGCAGCCCGGCAAACATACAGACATGAATTCTTTGGACTTGAAGGCGGAAAACAGAACACCCAGAAGAAGAAAAAAACCAAACACAGGCCCCTTTGCCATTCCTGGAACGTCTTTAATTTATTAACTTAAACTTCATTAATTATGTATATAATAATAATGTATACAGTGCAATGTTGTCTATATAATATTAAAGAATGTAAATTAATAATTCTCAGAATAAGAATGCATAAAATAAAAAGAACTAAAACTAAAATAAGTTACCAACACCATTTCACATCACATTAATATTTTCAGCATTTAACAGAAATGTCCCCCACTGCATTACTATTAACATTTCAGAGCTGTTTCTCATACTAACTTCTTAATACTAATATTTTATAGTATCCTAATTATTTATCCAAAAACTGTCCTAATTAAACCTGCTCTGTACCATACAACATCTGACCCACTAGTATAGCCAGAACTTAAATCGACTTATTATTGCAGAAAAAAACTTTAGTTCTAACAGGGTCTCAGCAGATAAACTGTTCTCTTGCTAAACCCGAGCACTTCTGTAGTGTCTGCTAAATTTGTCATATATGTACAAATTCATAGGTGCCCAGGTGGTGCAGCTGAATTTTCCAGTAGCACACCAGCTCTGAGAGCCTAAACTCAATGGTTCAACACTCAGCGTTGCCGCTGGATGCCACTCTAGCCAATAAGGAGGGTTTCATCAGGAAGTGCATCTAGCATCAGAATGATTTCCAATCAATAATGCAGAGCATGGTCTGCTGTGGTGACACCAAATAGGAGCAGTAGAAAGAAATGCCCTCACTCAAAATCAGATTTATTTTCATTCAAACCACGGACAATGCCCTTACTCAGGACTTGTTTGATGTAATAAAACACATAATAAACTAAATTCTGTAAAATAAGAAACTGGTATAGAAATAACCTAAGATAAAGTATTTAAATCACAAGTGCATGTATACAGCACAATGGCATATTCCAGCTGGTTTGGAAGGTGGGGGGTCAGACAGCAGGGCCAGAGCTGGGATTTGATCGTCCAAAGCTCTATACAATAGGCCACCGCTGTCTGCAAAATAATATACTATACATATTGTATAAATGGTAGATATGTATAAGGTAGACTAGTTTCTGCGAATCAAATGATGGGTAAACATAGCTCATACCCCTGACAGCCTACGTCATCCCGGCCTGTGACGCCAGAGTGAGTTTGAAATCTCGCCTTTTCTCGCGAGATCTGCGCGCCTCCTCCAGTGTGCTGCGAGCTTTATGAGGAGGAAAATGAACTCGGCCATGTCGTGTTGATCAGCGCTGAGTCTCAGAGAGAGCTGAACTCAATAGAACCGACCCGGTTAGACCTAATACCGCCCGGCAGAACATTCGCGGAGGATTTAGTGCACATACAAGAGGTGTTTGTGAGATTTATATTAATATTAGTCCCGTTCAAGTGGAGCAAGAGAGACAATGAGCGGCGGTGGTACTCCGTACATCGGCAGTAAGATCAGTCTGATCTCAAAGGCCCAGATCCGTTATGAGGGAATACTTTACACCATCGACACTGAAAACTCAACCGTAGCACTCGCAAAAGGTCAGTTAGTTCCTCGTTTTGCACCCCAACATGTCAACAAAAAACTTTTATCTTTTTTTCTTTTGTTTATTGCAAATGTTTATTTACTGCTTCCATTCATAATGCCTTTAGCTGCGCTTAGCAGTTAGCACACTGATTTGCTCTAAACTATAAACTAGATTTTAAACACGAATCTGTTTGTTTGTATTCGAAAGACAATAAACTATTTGTGTCAGACAAACGTCCCATGCGTTAACAAAACTGAAACATGGTTTATTAACAAAATCTAAGTTTAAAACGCTTCTTCGGGGTCGTATGTCAAATCGCAAATTGTGCACTACTATGTGGCGTTTCAATTAATGGCATACGCGCCCTACCTAGGGCACTCTTTTGTAGGCTTTAACAGACTAACACTCCAGCCTATTAATGGGGCAATCGGAGTTTAGAAGTGAAAGGAAACACCAATATATTGAATACGTCTTAGTGTGCCAAGATAACAGACCCTAAACTAATTTACCAGGGTTTTTGTGCATCACCATGTTTCATTTTAAGATATTGAATGATAGTCTTTTTGTTGTTGTTATATTAACCACTACAATATTGTTAAATCATGATTGTAAGGTCGGGTGTAAAAACCATGCCAGATCAATAATGCAGACCACGATCCACTGTTGTGCCCCCTAATCAGAAACTGCCGAAAGAAGCATCATTATAGGGGCTCTAATGTTTAGTGTCGCCACAGTGATCCATGCACTAACCATGACACAGTTTCACACCTGATGCTCTTTGTGAGCAACCTTCCTTATTTTATCTGGGATAGTTCCATGCATTGAGAATTTACAGACAAGTGCATCATCCATTGCTTAGGCTGTTAGGCCTCCACCATCAGACCCTGCTAACCCTACTTGTGTTAGATTTGGCAGAGCTGGCTGTAACTTCACGAACCTCCCTGCTGGCATGCACACATTGTTCACATGGGGAAAACCTAATTAGTGCTCAAAATAGAGCAAAACTCTAGAGTACTCTCCATAGTGATATTTAATGACATCAATAAATGCTTTCTGTTGTCATTTAGTCAAATCCTTTGGCACTGAGGATCGCCCCACAGACAGGCCAGTGGCGCCTCGAGACGATGTCTTTGAATACATCATCTTTAGAGGAAGCGACATCAAAGACCTGACTGTTTGTGAGCCTCCGAAGCCCAACTGCTCTCTGCCCCAAGACCCGGCCATCGTTCAGGTAAGTGTGCTGTAATTGAATTCCCCTAAATGATTTTTTTCTGGTTGAGCATTATGATTGTGGAAACACTCCATTTGAAGGTAGCCAACTGTCTTGCTTTAGCTAGTTACCCATTTGTGTTCCTTCGAAAGCCATGCAGTCATGTAGAATGAGTCTTCATTCTGACTTGCTGTTAGTTTTTTTAACTAATTGTTGTTAAAATCATCTTGGTGGAAATAAGTTGTTGGGAGCCCTGATTCTACATATGCTTGGTCAGCCTGTTGAAGGAAAACCACTAGGTCAATGGGCAAGCCAGTGATTATGAAGAAGGTTAGTAACAGAAAACCTTGATCAATGAGCAACCTCAAGAATCAATGAGAGAACCCCAGGACGAATGTAAGTGAGCCAGATAGTGCCATCCAGTTAGCTATAAGAGACCTTGGTGTCTGTGTAGGCCAAAGACTGAGGTTTCCCTTGTAAAAGGAAGCCAATATAAGCGATGTGTAGCACTGACCATATACAGTCTGAGCAATTGAGGGACCTTGCTCAAGTGCCCAACAGTAACAACCTGGCAGTAATGGGACTCAAACTATAGCTGAGGGATATATCACCGATTTCTATTACATTTGATAGTGTTTTTATTTTTCCATGTGTTATACGGGGACGGTGGTAGAGATTGGCGGTTCAGATCCCGGCTCTGCTAGGCAGCCACTGTTGGCTCCTTGAGCAAGACCCTTTACCCTCACTGCTTTGGATCCTCACTTATTCAGGAAGGACATATTTTGATTGTTTTGAATGGCGTGATGCTAATGCTAATGAAACGTGATTTCTATCCACCATCTAGATAGAGGGATTTGTTACCATGTTAATTAATATGTATAATATTTTGGATCAACTCCCTCATTCCTCTGATTTTTGGATATATA